>JAYDZE010369034.1:0-17406 GCA_034509125.1 Monilaria moniliformis
GGCTCTGTGAAAGGCGCCCCACCAGAAACCTAATCTAGGTGCAATATCGGTGCACGTGTGAATAGGTGTGTGCAAATTAGGGAACCAGGAGGCAAAGTAATCACAAATCGCTCTCACCGACTGACTCAAACAGAACAGATGCTGGACAGACGATGACTCACAACACAGACACCTGGACGCGAGAGATGCAGCCTTTGATCTTCCCAAAATTTGCATTGAAGAATCAAATCACATTTTTTTATAAATAAAAAATAAAAATAAAAATAAAAGATCACCGTTAACGCCGCCCCTGTGCGGCCGCCGCAACCTGGCGATCAGCCGCTCCAGCAGCTGAAAGCCCGGCTGTGGCGCGGCTGTCCCACCTCCATCGCCGCCCCGCCGCGGCCGCCCCCATTTTTTCCCTTTTAGCGGCTGCGATATGCATGAGTAACCAATAATTTATAGAACCACAAATGCATTTGTAGTCGATTAATATTAGAATAAGAGATGAAACACCATTTAAATCGAGGATCCTAACTCGGCCCACGTCTCGAAACATTAAGTCTTATTTCTCGCAAGCTGGGGATCAAATTATGGTGGCAAAGAAAATACAAGCTAACCATCATCAGCATCACCATCCTCCCTAAAGAAGGAGAAGATCAATATCCAGAAACAAAGACAGAGCTACAAACACCATCTCAAACTTGAATGGAATTCGGTTCAGTTAGAAACAAGCCAGGGGTAATTTCGTCTATTCACAAGCCAGTTTAGTGTCAAAGCTGCTCAGGCAGATGGCAAATGCCTGAAATGCAGACAATGGATATCTATAGTCCATGGTGAACATGTCCTTCCCAACCTTACCAAACTGCAGAATGATCTTGTCGTGGTCAGATGGAGCCGGCTGGGAAGTCGTCGGGGCGGCACTAGCAGCCACTGGTTGTGTCGATGCGATCAGCTGGAAATTCTTCACGGATGCGACTGTCACCCTTCCCCGGAAGTTGAGGCACCAGCACTGCAGCTGCTCGTGCCACCGGGGAGCCTTGTTCTTGAGAACCAAGGGCCGCGTTTTGCTATTATCGTCCTCGTTCGACAACCGGGCCATATTGGAAAATCTCGAGCTGCTGAATTCGGTGGAGTGGTCTAGAGATTTTGAGAATGAGATGCTCCGGAACGAGTCCTCTAGGGATCTTGCGAGAAGCTCCGGATGCCCAGGCACCACGCCACCGGGTTCGAGGGACACGGCAGGGATTGAGTGCATAATGCAGTTCATCTTCCGTGGACCGCGCGTCCCAAGCACGTTCAGCTCGTAGGTGATTTGAGATATGTTGTAACTCCCCGTTGGCACTTTCGGAGATACTTTCTTGGAGTAGAACCGGCGGCTCGACCTCCCCGGTGGTGGGACGTTTGAACAAGGCTGTGTGTCGTATATCAAAAACCTCGTACCGAGAAAATTTGATCTGCCATTTAGAATCATAATTCAGTAACATGCTAAAAAGAGTAATAAATAATAATACATTTAAATGGTAGGCATGGTGAAGCAGCAAGCTAAAACCATACACAGCAATTTAGCCGACAATTATTCCTACTGCACAAGACAATTAATCAAGATTCAGTGAAATATTCGGATAACTTTCCCCCATCACGCTGAATGGTGTGTCAAAGATAATCCAATGTGACTTATGTTATACCTCATTTATGCCTTATGGAGTTAGCTAGATAATTTTGCAACAAATTAAGAAAAGAGCCAGTAGCTAGTCGCAAAATTTATTCATAAAATTAGTTTCAACCATCAGAGTTCAGCAAGTTAAAAATCATTGCAGGGCAACATGGAAATGATCACCTAGGGCACAACCTATTGATATGCGGCATTGTGAAACACAGTCTGAATAACTTATCTTCATGCCATGATAAAAGTTTCAAGCTAAATATGAAATAAAGTTTTGAATATAAGACTTTATCTTCTGGAACTATACACCAGGCACTTCCTGAGACCGAAAATGACGCAGTCAAGACTAGAGTCGATAAAATTGCTCTCTTTCTGAACCAGTCAATAAAGAGGTAAACTCATATAAAGAAAACTGAAATTCATCATTTTTATATTGTGCAATACAAATATATATGTTAAGATACACAAAATGAGGGAGAGGTGCATATTTGTTCAATTATATTCTACAGATAAAAATAACTTTGTATAGATTCCAGCTTCTGTGAGCAATAAATGCAATAAATATACTCCTTGGAAGAGTCGGAACGCAATAGGACAATAGGATAGTAAGAAAGCAAAGCCTACCTTAGTTTGCCGATGTATGTGCTACTTGATCTGGAGATGTTATCTGCATCCATAGAGATAACATATTCTGTACAAGTTGTTCTTCGAGTTCTTTTAGCAGAGAGAAGAAACTTCCCATTTTCAACTAGCAGAGCTGCAAATCAAAAATGATACTTAGGGTCATTCTCAAAACCTTCTCCCAATGTACAAGAATACATAATTCATGTTTTCAGATGTTTTTTTCCAAATACACACATTTCCACTACGTTCTCATATAATGCCAAAAAAAAAAGAAAAACACAACTCGAATTTATTACATCCTAAAAATGGGCAGTCAAAATCAATTTCCTCGGCAAAGACACAAAATAATGATGAGAAAAACACCACTGACAACTGGACATGATTCTTGAAAATGAAGTCAAATATTTTCTTAACACTTGCGTTGAGTTAAGCACTGAACAACCTATGGTCGGTTCATTAAATTCCAAAAGCAAACTAAGTTTAATCACCTCATTTGGATAAGATATAAACAAAACCAAATCCGCAACAAGAGAAGATCCTACAATATTAGTATGGCTAGTTTGAGATATCATTTCTAAAGGTAATAAGTTATTACCTTTAATCCATTTCTGAAATTCAAATCAGCATATCTTAGTAACAATTAACATATGTAGCAAGAATTACTAAAAAGAACACAGTCATCTTCAGAGAAGAAAAGGCAGGATATACTTGTTACATATAAAAAATTGAATAGAAATGCTAATGACGACTTACACACCAGAATTGGAGAAACACAGGGCAAATGAAATTACTGAAACGACAACATTGAAGAACAAGTAATAGCATATCACCAATTCAAAAGTGAACTCACCAGGACTAAGACACAAAAACAGATGGTAGGTTAAATTAGATTTGTCTCGCTTAATGAAGCACTGAATAGTTCCATCACGAGACCCTGGCTGCAAAATGGGAAGAATCAGATTCCATATCAACTTCTTGTAAAGATACTGAAAGCTCTATTCCTAAGGTTAGTGCTGCATTGTGCAAGTAAAACACAAGTGATGGCAGAAACAGTGGAAGACAAAAGGAAGATTTAGTAAATGTCTATGAGACAACACACAAATGTGCAGTGAATACCTGCTTAAGAGAAACAGGAAAAGTAAGTTTTCCACAAAATTCCGGATTTTTAACTATTTCCTTGCACATGCTCCTCCAAGACCGGCAAACAGCTGCACACGCAACTACATGTTTCCGGGTGGGCCATGTGCTCTCGCTCTCCTCCAACCTCCTAATTACATCATAAAGTAGCTCAGGCGGCAGATTAGCCCACCTACTGTTCTGAATAACCAAAGGCTGGTCACTCAAGTCATTAAACGAACCATGTGATTTCCCCCTATAATGTCCTGGCAACCTCACGTCAAAACTCCGCCGCGATAGGCTGCCAAAACTCTCTCTCAAATCCCGAGCTATACTGCGGAAAGACATTGAACTGGCCAAAGTGGTAAAAGGGGTGGAATGGCAGAATCAAGTGCTAGGTTGTATTGATCCTTTATATGAAGTCTTTTATCGATAATTTATAGACCACTCGGAATGTGACCACCCTGGATGTCAATAAACAAAAACAAATTCAATGGAAGGAAAGTTAAAAGTACAAAGGAGAAAGCATTCATGGGGAGAAGCAAAGGAAGTAAACAAATATAAAGGAAAAGAAAATTAAAGAGGAGTAGAAAAGGATAGTTTCACATGGACTCAAAAGGTAGAGTGAATCAGTATCTTAATTAGATACAGCTTCTCATATTTCTACTTGCAGAGTGAAACAAAAAGGACAAACATATTTCCCATAGAAACAAAAAATAGCATCTCAATCATAGAATTCGATTAGGTTAGTGCAGTTCAAAGAATATAGACCACTAACCCGAAAAGCCAACTAAAGCATAAGTTAAGTATTGAGCAACTAGATTTCGAGATAACCTAATCAAACATAATCATACTATTTTGAGCTCATAATAAACAAAAAGTATAATCTAAACTTAAAAAATAAAGATATCAAAGATTGTAAGTGCTCTTACCAAAGTAAAAGGAGAGAGAGAGAGAGAAGTAAACCTGCTAAATGAACTTCAAGAAAGAACACAACTTCATATTTTCTATCAGAGATCTGCAAAGAACCACAAAGTTCATTAAATACTACAAATTTAAGCTCAGACACCAGGCCACACAAACTTAAATACGATTATTTCTTTCATAAATCGCCTGGATAACCCCAAAACCACTTTCTTTAAAAGAGCGAATTAAAAGGGGACGAACGGAAAAGGGATTGAAACAAAATGAAAGGAGATTGAACCCAGCACGCATAAGTCTGAAACAGATTCTTCTTTAACTTTCCGAAATTA
Source organism: Monilaria moniliformis (assembly GCA_034509125.1). NCBI lineage: Eukaryota > Viridiplantae > Streptophyta > Magnoliopsida > Caryophyllales > Aizoaceae > Monilaria > Monilaria moniliformis. Next base: position 4,639 of record JAYDZE010369034.1, read on the forward strand.
AAAATAAATAAGTAAAAAGTTCACCAACAAAAAAAAGTTCTAACAGAGGTAAACGAAGCATTGACTTAAAAATCTAAAGCTTCAACCTTTACCATGAAAGGTTAAAGATGAAGGAAATGAGATCAGAGATCTATACCTTAAAAAATTACACAAATTCTTCACAACCCCAGCTCCACAGCGCGAAGTAAGTAAACTATGTAAAAATCCAAACCCAGAAAATTTGACACAATTCTTTCAAACGCAGATCAAGAGAAAGTGGCCGAGGCATCAAAATAGATTGAATACATCCAATTTGCAGGGTACAATCAGCCGTCTCTCACACACTGACGAAGAGGTAGAGAGAGAAAGAGGGTCTCCACGGGACTCAAAAAATGGTCTTAAATCTAGATGAAAGCAGCATAGTCATAGATGGGAGAAGAAGCATAGCAAGAATAGCATGAATTAAAAAAAAATCATAAATTATTAGAGTTTATATATGATGGGAAGTTGCGATAATTGTTGGGTGTGTTTGGTTAGGTCAGCGGGTAGAATTATGAGATTTCATTTGGTCATGTAGGATGCCACACCACACAAAGACACAGATGGGATTTCGTGACTTTCTTCAATTCATTTCAGTTTGTGTGTGTGTGTGACTGTAATTGATAACATATCTACCATCTATTTCATATATGTATTATAGCTTACTTGAGTCAACATGGATATGATTGAATGTTATTGTGATATAGTATTAAACAAGGTTTGAGTTTCTATATATATACACCTATCTTGTTATATTTATGGATTATGTTTTAATTTATATTGCTTGTTTGGAAATGTACACTAGGGCTCCATTCTAATTATTTGCTCCAATCAATAATTTGTTAGATCAGTATATAAAAGGCAATTCTATAAAAAAGATCAGTATATAAAAGTGTCATGCGACAACATGAAAAAAAAAAAAAAAAAAAAAGTCTTTTGTACGTCCATTTTTGTTTTTACTACTGCTCCAATATTTTTCTTCGTATAAATTCATTTATTGTATTTCATTTCTAACTGGCTGTGGCAAATTTTTGGGCTTCTTTTATTTTATTTAATTATCGTTCGTAGAGCTGAATTATTTTACGTTATTGGTAAGATCCAGTTATATGGAGTGGTTGTACCGAAACACAAAAATCAGAGTACACGGGTCAATAACGTTTTACAATATAAGAGACAGAAAGTCAAAAAGTTTAAATATAAAACAAGTTACATGCTTCCACATGTCAATTGGACACTATTAAAGAATCTCAATTCTCAACGGCGTAATTAGATTTAGTGTTACACTTTTCGTATTTTATTCATTGTGTTTTACTTTTAAATTAATTATTATTGTAATTAATATTTATTTAAAAACATTGAAAATTTTAAAAATATATATCTTACTTTTAAATTTATCAGTTCTAATAATTAATTTTTATCTAATAGTGACAATAAATTTTAAAAAATAACCATATATTCTAATTTGGTGCAATAAACTTTTTAATAATAAGTACAAAATTCAAATAAATCATACAAAAATAAAATTAAAGAAAAAATTTGTGAAAAAATAAAAATGGTACATAGAGTGTGAAAGAAAAAGTGGATAATTGGATCTAATTAGAAATATTAAAGTTTAAACTCACGCACACAAGACGGCTTAAACCCTTGATCTATTGAATGAAATAAAAACATCTTATCAACTGCATTGCGCTTCATTACCTGAAAACATTAAAGCGTTAATAGTAGATATTCTTTTTTTTCACCTAACTTTTCTCTCAAAAATAAATCAAGTTCGAATTTCTAGGTATATATCAAGACTTTTTTGGTCATATACCTTCTCAAATTTAATTGACTTATTGTTTTCACTATATGCTGGAAAATTTATCACATTAAACATCGCAAAGTAAAATCACCATATGGAACCAAAGGAACTATGTATTTTTTTATATCACACAGTCTTTACATTAGTTCACTTTTACTTTTCTTTTAGGTTAATTTGATATTAAGATTTATGTTTTAGGTAATGTCAAAAATATTGCATAGAGGAGAATCTTTTAGCAACCACCAATATAAATTTGATTCACTTTTTCCTTTGGCTGGCTGCATTAAAGTCCAAAGGAGTTGACACTTTAACAGCTGCTCCAAGGCCTGCTGGTTGACTTTGACTTGGTTATAACTTAATACTTATCAATTATTATTTGGTGGAGCATTGAATTTATTAGCTTCATACGTATTTAATTTGTATTTGTAGTTAGAAGATAATTTTCTTTAATTCTTGTAAGTTAATAGATTAAAGAGAGCATGTATGTTGCATCTAGCTAGCTTTGTGATGACGACGGTTTTTATGTATTCTTTATTACATTTGGTCTAATAAGATTAAATTATTAGATAACGATTTAAAAAGCACAAACATTGATTTTATCTATTTATAGTGTATATAGGAAGCATGGATCTAAAACTCTCAAACTTTCGGAACTTCTCACGTGTCAGTCTTCTTATGTGCTTAAAAAAGAGTATGTTGCGCACATTTGACAACATGTATTGGCTTTCTCACGCATTGGTATTTTTAGCACTCAATAGAACATTATATTACCCCGTTTTGATTGAAAATATCTCCTCATCCGTCGGCTTTCTTATGTGCTCAACTCTGCCGAGCTGAAGAGATCTTATTGAAATATTTGATCTTTGTTCTAAAGATTATCTCATTTATGCTCTTTTGCAAGATTGAATACCATTTTACCTTGAAACTACTTTACATTTGCTTAACTCGCGGGTATAAACTTACCTTGAATGTCGATTTCTGAATGTCTTATTGGATTATATGTCTAATATGCAAGTGTGATAAGATTTTTGCAGATTTTTACAAATCAATGTTCAAGTCTGTTTTACTTGCATATTCGTATATTATCTGTCAATACTCTAAATATCTTCGAGTTCGAACTTGAGCTAATATGTTAAAGCCGAGCCTAGCTCACTTGCCAGTGCCACACTTAAAGTTTAAACACATCAACCTCAAGAATATATTAATTTACTATTTTGCTCTTCTAGATTGAGTACATTTTATTCTATAAATTTTTTTGTCCTATTAAATTTTCGCCTTATAAGTTTTAACTCTACCTCTAATGGACCTTAATATTAGACTTAGCTTGCTTTATTCTTTCTTATTTGGAAGAGCCCCCTTTCATTATTATATTTCCAATTCATCAATTTCCCCCGACTCCTTTATAGCTTCATCCCTTTCTTCTTCCTCGGTCTATCTTCTTCACTCACTCTTTGCTTGATTTCTCCATAATTGAAATCTAATGAAAAATTCAAGCTCGTCTAGTCTATCCTTACCTATAATCGTACTTAAATTATATATTGTGTGCTTATAAAATTCGGAAGGTTTCGTCAAGATGATTATATTAATGTGGGATACCCTATCTTATGACTTAATTAGGAAATTGACATAATTGGGAAAGAAAGGAAATGACTTGGACAGAAATCATATAAGCTTGTTTGAAATGCATACAGTCTTAATCTTACAATCTCAATATGGTAATACTTAGTCGAAGAGATATCAGCTAAATTGAAATTATTTCGTTGGATGTACCCGCATTATAAAAAAGTTAAGATTGTAACACCTAGATATAAATGCTTATTCGTGATTAATGCAAAACCTTAGTTGGTACTTGGTAATAATGAATGTTGGTACTTGGTAATAATTAAATTTATATTGTTTCGTAAATTACGAAAATGTAAGTTTAACTTGTAAGGTTTAAAATTTCTAACATTTAAGCATCCCTTCCTATTCTCAGTTTATTTTTATTTTTTATCATCTCTTCTCATTTTGTACTAAGAGAAAACGGTTACATACAGAATGGTGATCAATATATAATTGTACTAATTACCCAATTAATTAATAGTTTTATATACAATTTAGATTATGAGTTTTCATATGAATTTCCGAGCGGAGAGATCGACCGATAAAATAAAGAAAAGGGCATGCGATGGGAATGAGTGATGCGTATGGTTAGACGGTGCTGATCGATTGTCCTTTTGACTTGTATAGAAGGAAACAAAGGGGAAACAGGCGTGGCAGTCGGCAGCTGAGATAAATTACTTTTCTTCAAACAGCTCATGCTTCTAAATCATGACAACCTACATATGAACATAAATTTAGGGGTGAGCATTCGGTTTTCGGTTCGGTTTTTTGCCCAAATCGAACCGAACCGAACCGTAAAAACCGAAATTTTTTAAAAATTAAAACCGAACCGAACCGAACTACCCGAAAAACTGAACCCGAAAAACCGAAATCCGAACTATAAAAACTGAACCGAACCGAAAAAACCGAAATATCATAAAATTATCCGAAAAACAGAAAAAAATCGAAACACAAAAAATCTAAAAATCCAAAAAATTGTATGTATATACATGAAATATATATATATACATATATAAATATATATACATATATTTAGTTATTATTATATTATTAATATATATAATATTAAATATAAATTCGGTTTTTCGGTTTATATTATATCCGAACCGAACTGAAAAACCGAAATTTGTGAAAAATCAAAACCGAAACGAACCAAATTCTGAAAAAAACCGAACCAAATTTTAAGTTTCAGTTTGGTTCGGTTCGGATATTCGGATTTCAGATATTTTGCTCACCCCTACTAGCTTGAATGTAAATCTAAATAAATAAAAGAAATAAAGGTAAAGAGAAAAGTAAACAATGCATAGATAATCACGATCTCCTAATGATTCGATGCTTGTCACACTTTGATGAAATACGATGATGAATCTGCACAGGAACACGCGGAAATGACGAACGTGAAGATAGATGGATGGATTTACCAATACCCTTGAAACGGATCCTCAAAGAATCATTGGCAAGATTGAACCCAACGATTCAAAGAGCAAATCGTTCAACAATGTTGATCTATGGTAGAAGACGCCATAAACGGAGGTGATTTACTGTTTGATAAATCGAATAAAATTTCTCCATAAACCGAAAATTCAAGAGAGAAAAACTCACAAATTGTATTGATAATAGTGTGTAAATTTCGTCCAACTACATAATGTCCTATTTATAGACATAGCAGACCTTAATCCCATATAGAAAGATAAAGATAAAAGGTAAATTTAATTTTAAGAAGGAAAATTACCAAAATGAAAGTCAAACTTTCCAACTACTTATCTAATAAACTAGGAAAGATATCTAATAAACTAGGAAATATAAAAACTACCAAAATACATTACTTGAGGCCTAATTTTCGTCCAACAAGGCCTTTATTCGTGGGCCTCCATATCTTCAACTTATCTTCAACTTGTGGCTCACTTGCATGCAATTAAATTGACAAAACTTAGGCTGCTATGATAATTTTCACCAATGAGCTTCTGAGATAATTCTCGAGTCCAAACTTCTTGAATTAATTCATTCATTACTTCTTTGAACTTTTTAGTCTGAGCTCTTATGATTGGCCCAACGAACATCTTGACTGAATTTTGAAATGACGATTCTGGGTCGCATCAACTAATTTTTGGCAGTCATAAAATTTATTAGTAGGGCAACAAATTTGGGGCGTGAATAAAAGCAATAATGATTGGTTTGTTGATTAAATAAGATATTATTACATAAAGACTTTGTTTTTCTTTTTTCTTTTTACTGTGATAAGTGTTTTTTACTCAACTTAGGTGATCTGAAATATGCTTTTTTGGCAGCCCGCCCTCACCATATGAACTCTAGCCCACCCAACCTAGGACTACTGTAATGTCCATGGCCCTTTAATGGCTCAGAAGGGCCTACCCCAATATCATTTTTAGGGCAGTATCATTATTTCTTAATCTTAATATTTCCTCATTTTATGCTAATTGATATTCGTTGTCTTCTCCAAATATATTAACTTCTTCTCTAATTCTTAAGATCCAACCCAGACCCATTATAAACTTTATTGCAAGGAATCTATATCCGCGTTTGGATTTTTTTTTGGCTTAGCATCCAATCCAGAGTAATTAAGAATTAGAGCTCCTTTCTAATACAATATAATAATATATAATTGCAATATAATGGGCGATGAGATTAAATAAGTAGGTGGTGGATTTGAGTTAAGTCGGACATAAGTAACAAATTCTCTCCAGTCTGCGTTTTCTTTTATTGTTAATTTATCATAAAAAAAACTTATCTTTAATCTCCTTTTTTCCATTTTTATTTATATAAAAAAAATCATCATTTTTTATTTCTCATTCACTCAAATGAGAAAAATAATATTATCACAAATTATTGATATGATAATATTATTCCTTCTTGAAGTGAAAAGGAACTATAAGACGTAATGATTTTTTTTATACATAAAAATGGAAAAGAAATGAGAGATTTGAAGGAATAATTTTATTTTATTTTCATAATTAATTTATGTGAAAAGCTATATATGACTAAAAAGTTGCACTTGGAATTAGTCTAATTGGCATAGCGAATGAGACTGATCAATCTCTCATTCGCAGTTGTGATCAATCTGATTTTACAACTTGGTGCACCACTATATACATATATTTTACGATTAGATTGTAGGAGGGATGGGAAAGGAATAAAAGTAACTGCCCAATGAATCATTCATGTCAATAATTTTGTTCAAAAAATATCCCAACCCGAGTGACGTCAAATCGAATAGGCGGAAACCCTATAGGAATGGCTTGAAAATAGCCCGAGTCCCATAGGATTGACCCGAAAATGAGTGAGTTCTCATTATTTATTTTCCAAATTTCATTCCTTTTATTTTTTTTCAAACTTTTAAAAGTTAGTATAATTTTTTTCCGAATATATGTGAAAATGTATTTTGATTCAATATTTAAAAGTTATACTCATCATTTCATTTTTTTATATTTTTTTTTCTAATGCTTAACATAAAATTTTTAAATGTAAAAATTAATAAACGATAATTATTAATAAAAATGGGTATTCTTACATCTCTAAAAGTGACATATTAGTTTTGAATTGAAATAATACTCATTTGTGAATGTGATCGTTTGTAACATTTCTAAAGTTGCCAAAATAAATATATTAGTTAAAAAATTATAAATTTTTTTGAGCCCTATTGGCTTGCCGATGTATTAGCCCAAAACCCAAAATTTTAATATTATGGTTGATATTTTCTAGTTTGAAAAATTATAAATCTAATAGCACATAATCGAATAGCCCGACAACCCGACCGGATGAACATTCTGCTAATCAAAAGTTTCCATTTTGAACCTGTAGGCTGTATCATTAGGTTTTCCTAGTGGAGTTGACCTCTTATCATTATATTTGGTGTGTATAGATAACTATAGTAACATAGTTTTATCTATAATGCCTTTCGGCCGGTAGTTGCATGTTAGCCTCGCCATTAAGAAATGTAGATTCTGAAGAACTTCCTTATACATATATATACACTACCTTCGTTGTGCATGAACTATTGTTGTTGTTCTTAATTACATATTACATATACCACGTAATTAAAGTGATCAATGTGTAAGGATCTTTTATCATTTAAAACATGTGGAGCGTGCAATCATTCATAAATGTCGCACGAGATTGTCCCTTGGAATATGAAGCTATATTCCTCCACCATCCACTTGATTTTATTTTATATTCATACTCAAGTTATGAGGACGAACTTGTATTATTGAAGTGTAGATTTGAATTGCTAAAAAAAAAGTTTACATATGAATATTCAGAACAAAATATTATTTGTTCGTACTTCAAAATTTGATAGATAATGGTTGATATTGTCAAACACTTTAAGCGAAGAGTGCAAATCCTTGGTGGTGCGGAAGGTGGCTAAGGTAATTATTATGACTAATCATCATATTAGGCGTGCTTATTTAATCAACCACTGGATCATTAGCCTCTATTGATTATATAAGTCCTCTCTCTCTCTCACTGGCTTTTTATACATGTAGTAAAATAATATAATCTTATATCTATATATAGTCGGAATAATATCTACAGGCTAGGTAAAATGAAAAACAATATACACAATAGCTCGAGAAAATGGAAAACAAGAGTTAGTGGTGGTGGACAGTGCAGAATCCAGACTGGTGGTAGGCAGATGATGGGGTGCGTAGCCCAATTCTTGTAGCAAAGAATTGGGCAAGCCAAAATAAATAAATTCTTATCTGCAGCTCAGTTGCCCTATTGACCTATTCTCGAAACTGAAAGCCAAGTCAAAGGAATAAATTAAGGAATTGATCGGTTAGTTAGGGAGAAAAGAAGACTCAAATAATGACTACCCTTTAGCATATCAAGATTAAAAAAAAAAAAACCTTTTTAACCTTTCACTTTGTGATATTTCATTTAATTGCTGCATGTGAACATTTTGGGCTTATCCGTAATCATATCAGCTCAATCATTAATTCCTTAATACATTAACACTAAAAAAATGGGGTTTACCGAGCACTCCACGGCTCACTATCCAGACGAGCGCGCTTGGTACGTCAACATTTTCGAGCATCTACCAAACACAAAAAGTGCTCCAATCAGCTTTATCGAAAACTTACAGACCATTTTACCAAGCACGACTCCAAAACCTTATTGAGTACTGACATATGCTCGGTAGTCGACAACAAAAAGCTGACGACCAAACAAAAATTTCCGAAGTATTTCCGATTGAAGTATCCAAGCACCGGATGCTCGGAAAATATTTTCAGGTCTAAGATACCGTATTCTGGTTGACTTTGCCGAGCACCGTCCGGGGTTCAATATTCGGATGGCGAAAGCCATACGACCAAACAAATTATTTCTGAGGAGATTTACCGAGCAACAAGTGCTCGGTATATTTTTTAATTTATTAATCTCCGAGCATACACGGTGCTCGGTATAGTTTTGAAAATAATTTTTTTTTCAGTTTTTTTTTGGTTGTTTTTTATTATTTATTAAAGATATATTTATAATTAATAATTAAATAAATAAGTAAAATTATATAAAATAAAATTCAAATTAAATATAATATTATTCATTTTCAATCAAAAGTCGGGATACAAGCACTCTACTTTCCTAATCCCGTTAACAACTGTTTTATCTTGTTGGCCAACGCACGGGCTCTCTCATCCGCCGCTACCATTTCTTCATGACTACGCGCCTCTGATTCCTCCAACCTCTTAATGAGGGTCCCAGTCTGGGCCTCTAACTGAGTCTCAAACTGGGCCTCGATCAACGTGCAAATCTCCTAAAATCGCTGATAGGCCATCTCATCAATCTGACTAAGGTCTACCCCGGCATATGAACTGGAAGACTTAGAAATGGATGAGAAGTACATGTTAGTTGTGTGTCCAGCTCCGGGAACTTATCTTCTTTTCTTGGGCGGTCCAACAACCTCTAGGAAAATCACATTTAGATTAGGATTTTTTTGCCCTAAGCTCATCTTTCTTCTTCTCTTGCCCTTACTTGTTCCTTCAAGAAAAAGCAATTATGAAATTATTGATATAAAAAATAATAAAACATAAATTATTAATTAATTTAAATTCGATATTTACATGTCTATCGCAGGGGTGGGAAAAAATACCGGTATACCGTACTTATCATACAAAAAATATCAGAAATTCGGTATATCATAAATTTCGGTATGGTATGATACCATACCGAAAGGTTACGATACGGCAACGGTATGAGTTTCTCTATATCAATATATACCGAAAATTCGGTATATACCATAATTTACGGTATATACCTAATTTTCGGTATGTCGCGGTATATACCTATATCGATATATACCGATAATATGGTATATACCAAATTTTAATACCATACTGATAATATTGTATATACCGATAATATAGTATGTTTTCGAGATCTTATTTAGAAACCAATCAATCAAGGAGGTTTGGGAGTTGGGGACGTCCATACTAAGAATGCTGCCCTTTTATTCAAGTGGTGGTAGAGATTCACGGATGACCTTGAACCACTTTGGAAGAGAATCGTCCAATCCAATCATGGGATAAGACTCAATGGAAATCAGCAGATACCATACCTTAGCTGCAAAAGTAGTATTTGGAACCAACTTTTGAATTTTGAGAACTTCAGCATTCAAGAGGTGGCAATGAATGGCATCCACATGAGTGTGAGGAATGGAGAGAGAATGGAATTTTGGTGTGATGCTTGGACGGGCGATGTGTGTCTTAAAGATCGATTTCCGAGACTTTTCAAGCTTTCTATCCAGAAAAATAACCATATTGTGAAGATGAGAGAGCGGGAGAATGATGAATGGAGTTGGACTTTCAAATGGAAGCGGAATTTGTTGGCTTGGGATAAGGAACTTGTTGGTAACCTGTATTCTGTCGTGAATCAGTTAACCTTGAGAGCAAACATGAGATATATGAGGGAGTGACGCTTCGATAAATCTCGTACTTTTTCAGTTTCCAACTTTGTTTTGCAGGTTACCCGACGCGCTGATGGTGTTAAACACATTGGAAGACAAGTACATTTCGCTTGGAGGAATATGACACCTTCACGGGCCCAACTTCATGTATGGTTCACTCTCTAAGGAAGACTCAACGCAAAGGATAGACTGCTCAGATTCGGCGTGCATGGAATTCAGGATGATAGATGCGTTTTCTGCAAGGAGGAGCCGGAAACCCTGGAGCATGTTATCTTTAGTTACAAGGTCTCTAGTAGTTTTTGGTACCATTACTGCGATTGTTGGAACATCTCTCTTTGTTTTCCCAAAGACCCGATGGAGTGCCTTCTCAGCTGGTTAGGAACTCGTTTTCAGAAGTTGGACAAAAAGCTTTAGGTTTCTATGTTCTACGTGATTTCGTGGACCATATGGAACATCCGAAATAAAGTTACTTCCATGAGGTGGTACAAGAGTACTCTCATTCCACATGACAAGATTTTGTAAACCCTTATAGTGTCGAAGGTCTGAGGGGTCTTTCAACACACGGGTGGTGGCTGTTGATTGGGGTTCTCATTATCTGTTGATTTGGCTGGCTGACATAGAGGAGCTGGAGGTGCTGGCTGATCTCGGTTACTTCTTGTGGTTTATTCTCTCAGGTTGCTTTGGAGTGAGTTTTATTTTGATTCTCAACTGTGGTGGTTCATGTTGTTCGATGCCTGCTCAGTCTCTTTTGACCCGACCCCTATTTTGGTTGTCTTCTCTGTTGTTATATTGTGGTGTTATGCTCATTTACTGTCAATCTGTTGGTGGTTGGTTTTTACTTTTTTGGTCCCTCTGCTTTTGCTTTTATGTGGTTATTGGGTCTGCATTTCTTATTATTATTCTTTGAGAAGTTGTTGTTACGATTTAATTTTAGTTATGCATTAAATGTGTGATTTCATCCTACCACACTCCTATATATATATATATATAACTGAGACCAAATCTTATCCTTCTATTTTATTATCTAATGGCACATATGACACATGGCATTATTAAAAATTAACATATTAATTTTTTTAATTACGCAAATGTCATAATAATAATTTTAATAAGATCACGTTTTTTTGTCTCCTAATTTTTCGGATATTGTTGATATGGTATCTTTTGTAACCTATTTTAACTCCTTTTTTAGGAAAGAAATCGCATAACCGAGATTTGTCTTATGCTGATATGTTTGTCTCACATGTAATGATATTCATACAATTATGTAATGACATCATACAAGTAGTTCAATATCATCATTTAGTTTACAAAATATCATCATAAAATTATAAAGGCCACATTTAGACAATATCATGATCAGGAACGTGTTCAAGATTTTATACTGTAAATCTCGGACATTTCCAAAAGAATGCGCCTAAGATTCTTCAAAGTCTTCGTATGATGATTTCGTTCAACGTTATGATGATTTTCGTTCAACGTTATGATGATTTTCGTTCAACGTTATGATGATTTACATTCAACGTTATGATGCTATATATTTTTGAATGTGTAATGGCGCCTTACTTTTGTTGCTAACATTACAAATTCAAAAATATATTGCATCATAACGTTGAATGTAAATCATCATAACGTTGAATATATACCATCATACGAAGACTTTGAAAAATCTTAGCGGAAATCTCGACAATCCCTAAAATCTCGGTATATATTTATAATAACTGCTGCAAAACCATATTAACCACATACCTTAAAAATAGGATCTGAATATAGATTGTGGGAGATTTAGTAGAGTAAATCATGGAAATTACCCATAATTAAAATCCGCCGAAATTTTATTTTATACTTTTTTGTCCTTATAATGACATTCCCGTAATCATGTAATGACACACGTTTTCTGATAATTTGAGCCGTTAGTTTTTTAATCCAATGGTTATATTTTAGTCTTATTTATACATATATGAGGTGGTTTTAGTATAACGGACGTATATATATATATATGGTCGCACTAGTGTGGAGTGATCCCTTATACTAGAACTGAGACTAAATCTGGTCCGTTGAATCCGATATTATACGGTCGAGATTTAACAAAAAACGGAATCAGTATAGCTTCACAATCTATTCAGTATAAGGGTATTTTGGATACGAAAAAATATACTAGAAGATATTTATCTATCCTACGTGGCATTGATTCTAAATCAGTATATGATTGTTTACTAAGCAGTATACATTCACCTAGCAAGTAGTATATCAGTTTTATGTAATCAGTATAAGTTAGAAGATGTCCTATTCAACAAAAAAGAGTGAATTGTGGGCTCCTTAACTGTCGTTTCTAACAAAAAATGAAGATTACGGTCTCCACATCCCCACATTCAGTTATTATATGTTTATTTCCAAATAACAACATGCTTAATTAATATATGTACAATAT
>JAYDZE010369145.1:0-17406 GCA_034509125.1 Monilaria moniliformis
GAATCCCTGACCTGGCCTACGGCCTCTCTGACCAGTAGGCTCCGACCTCACTGATGTAGTCGCTGGGTTGCCAAATTATCTCGGACAATTCTTCATAACATGATCTTTCGATCCACAGCGAAGACATGCTCCAGATAGTCTCCAGCATTCGCCCCAATGATATTTCCCACAATGCACACATATAGGTACTTTATCAGATCCTCTGGTGCTGGCCACTAAAGTGTGACGGTGCTGAATAACCACTCCTCCTGGAGTCTCTAAACCTCTTTACGAAATATTGTGATGTAAAATGTGAATACCCTGCAGGTCTCTTGCCCCGTTCCTTGCTTTTTCTTTCCATCTCATCTTCGCTAATCAAATTCTCGATGTTTTGCGCCAAACCAGATAGCTTAGTCAAATCCGTCGTCTCTACTCCTATAACTGATCTTTGGATATTACTACTCAGTCCTCGTTCGAACCTACGACACATCTCTGAATCAGTGGGTACAATCTCTCGTGCATATCGTACCAGACGCTGATATTCTGTTTTGTACTCCATAACAGATATGTCCCCCTGAATCAAATGAAGAAATTCTCTCCTCGTGTCCTCCATATAATAGTACTCCTACGTTTCGTTTGCGAAACTCCTTCATAAAGAAGTCCTATGATATTGTCTCTGGTACAACAATCTGTACAATGCTCATCCACCACATATATGCTTCATCTTTCAGTAGAGCTACAACACATTGTAATTTCACCTTTGTAGTACAAGGCATGAAGGTGAACATTATTAGAATTTCAATTCAATATGTCATCACAATTGTCTTTCGATTAGATATTACTTTACTCATTTAATAAAATAATTCATTCCAAAATTTTATTTAAGACTTAACTAGAATCCTCTAATTTATATATCTTGGGCTAATGTACAATATCAACCCACTTATTAATGGGTTTGTTTTTCTTTCCTAATTGAATTATTTAAGCCCATTTACTTTTTTTTAATAGCCCATTAGTTTTTGTTTTAGCCCATTTAGTAATTCCTAACAAATCCTCATAAGCCCAATTACTTTATTTTAGGTCCAACAAATTTTGTCAAGCTCATTTCATTAATTTCTAAATTTTAAAAGCCTATTTTATTTATTTTCAAACTCCAACAAGTAATATCAGTTTCAATTCAATATCAAATTCCTAATTTCAAGTTCTCAAACTTCTCAAATTTTTGATCCAATTCAACAATCCAACTAAAATTCCAAATTTTCAGTTTTAAAGTCCCTCAGTTAATCTGACTAAATTCTAAACTTTTGATCATCAAACTCTCAACTTCACCTCTAAATCAATTCTGCACACCAATTCATCGATCCCCAAATTCAACAATTCAACAAATTCACTAAAACATTTTCTGATCTGAGTTCTGTAATCATCGGCTTCCTCACAAATCACCAAGCTAACTCTTTTTTTTCCAATCCAAAGTACTATCTAACAATTCAATTAAATTCTACACAATTAAATCATTCATATCCCAATTTCAGAATTGTAATCAAATACTTGGAAAAACAATGAACAAAGAAAATATAATTTACATATATATGTACTGTGTGTGCGTCGAGAGAAAGATATAAGCCGAGAAAAATGTAAGGAAGAGGAAGGAGTCGTGGCTGCTGGACGGCGACGGAGGGACATCTGGACAGAGGTAGTGGCGGCGATGGTTTGGTGGTGGAGAAGAAACAGAGGGATGAGGGTGGCGTGTGTGTGTGTGTGGTCTGAGAGAGAGATGGAAGCAAGGTGAGGGAGGTGCGAGGGCTCGGCGTCAAAACGAGGCGAAGACCTCACGGTCGGAGAGAGAGAGCCGCAAGTGAGGGGGCGAGGGAGAGATAAGGGTAGAATGGGTTTTTTTTCCTCCAATTTTCGGCCCAACATCAATTAAAATCCGACCCAACACTTAAATTACACACTTTAGTAAATTTTAATATTTTGAGTGTTGTTGGGGTATTACATGATATGTTTATGGTGTGTTTCAGAAAAAGGTTAGCGCTACGCGGCATACGCAAATAATAGATTTGTTTAAGTGTACCAGAATGTGACATCACTTATTCGGTTATTCAATTAATGGAATAAGGGGTGTTACATCATACGACAATGACTCTCAATCAACTTACTTAACTAATCTCAAGTAATTCATCACCTCTGAAGAATCAAATAATTTTCTTAACTTCATCCAGCCGAGTCGAATGACTTTCAAATCATGTATGCAAGTATACTATAAGTATATGGACTTATTCTCAACATTCTTGTCAATCAGTAATTGTTTAGCTACTTAAGTGCGATCAATTGACTATAGAAAAAATTAGAAATATTCCTAAACTTTGGAAATAAATTCTCAATTAAGTCTCATATGCTCTATTAGACAATTGGAACATATTTATAAACTCAAATTAACTATACAAGATCATATTCCAATCGTCCCCTTCAAGGCTTCAACTATCAAATTTCGGCCAACATAGATTTTTAGGCCTACATTTCCAATTCAATCTCAGTAAAATTACTTTTATGCTTAATTAATATTGGAGATGCCACCGATTCAAGAAATAGCCAGTTTTAGTTCCAAGCCGCAGGTCCTATTTTCGGGAGGTGGAGTCAGAAATTGACCGTGGAGGATCCAAGAAGTTTTGATTCCGACACAAAACCATCGGTCTGGGCCGTTTTCTTTTTTGTTTTGTTTTTTTTACTTTTTAAAATTGTATTTTATTGTATAATTTAACATGACATAATATAAAAATAAAATATGAAAACGAAATATAGAACAATAAGTAATAAGCGAAAAGAAAGAATATTTGCATTGATTTAATAATGAAATATTTACAAATTACAAAATTCAAGTAATAAACAACTCCTAAATAATTATAAAATTTGAATTTGAATTCAAAATTCGAAATTAAAAAATTAATAAAATTTCCATTTATGAAAATCGGCAGATTTTCTGTAGGAACTGCCGGTTTAATGAAAAATTGGCGGTTAACCGACAATTTTCGGTTCAATATTTTTCAAACTGCAACCGGACCGTTATACCTCGGTTTCGGTTCCGACTTGGTCCGAAATGGACAACGATTTCAAAACTATTGACTGTCGGTCCGGTTTAAGTTTGATCCGAAAGTTCAATTATTATGTGACAGCTCTAGTTAATACCAATAGTCATCAAACAAACAATGGATCTAAGCATACATAGTCATAGACTCATAGCTTATATTTCTCAACTTTATGCTAACTAAAATAATCCAATTATCACAAACATGCTTTGAAAAATCTAACTAATTCACAATAAGCATTATTTTATATTTTAGATCTCATATCCAAAGAATTTGATCAAATAAAATCAAAATTCTAGTTATCCATTAACCCCAAGTTTTGGCCACTGTATGCTTTTCAAATAAGATTCGATTTCGATTTAATCTCTTGCTCAAATCATGTTTAAACTATCAATTAACACATATATAAAGGAGAAGTGGTCGGCCATCTCGCCATCTCCAACCTATGGTTTGATTTTGTTTCAATTTCCAATTCAAATGGAATCCAAACGCATCAAACGATATAGATTTAAACCTGAGTTGCAACAATTAACAACTTAATTTCACGTAATCAAACTCAAAGTTTTCGACCCTTTCTAGATCAGCACCTAGGGATTTAGTTCAATTCAAAAATCATGCATAATCAAGCTCCTAAGTGATAGATCTATTGATACGTATCAATTATCAAGCTATCAGATACTTACACACAAACCAACATAGGCCAACACTTGCTTGGCTTCATAATATTTTTAAGCTTAGAAAAACTAGCTAGGATTGTAGATTGATTTAGCAAGAATGTGTGATCAAACGATGGATTTGACGTCGATCTCTTAATTGTATCCGATCGAATAATTTGGTAAAACCATCAAATTGATTTGATCTGAAAGTGATCACAAGCCTTTCAGAAAATCCTGATTTTGTTCGTTTCTATTAATATCCCCAACATTGTGTGTGTTAGTGTGTGTTTGTCAGTGTAAATGTGTGTGTGACGTAAGGTGGGAGTGTGTTGGTGATGAACTGGATAAGAAATTAAAATATGTGTTAATATATACATACACATTATTTTATTTGACAATTATTATACTGCATTCTTACTTTTTCAGTACAAAATACTGACATTTCACCCCATTACTTGATTCAGCAATATAAAACGCTATCACTATTTTTGGTTAAGCGTGGATATTGAAATATGGGTACTATAATTGTGAGGAAATTAAATATGAAAATGGTAAAAATAAAACTGGAAATATTAAAGTGTCGAGAAATGAGGAAATTGAGCTGCAAATTTTGATTAAACATTAAATATCAAATACATATATATCATTAGTGATTTAACCAAATATTTGGAGGGAATTCAAATTAAACTCCATCCTAAAATTTCTATATATACATTGAATACTCCCGGTGTCCTGGTCTTCATCTTTAACAAACAACATAAGAAATAAAGAAAGAAGAAGATCTAAAAGCTTTTTTCTTCAGTGAAGACTCTTGGCCCTAGAAAATCTTCATCATATGGAAGTGCATTTGAGTAGACAATGGCTAGTACAAAGCAGAGGCTAACAAAAACAATATCTATTTCTAAAAATAACAAGATAGCTCTGTTTCTTCTTCAAAATAACAGCAATGGGGAGCTTAGTTATGGATCTTAAGGGGAGGCTGGAGACATGTTTGGTATCAACTGAAGGACATCCATTAGAATATGGAATATAGCCAAGGAGTCACTGGCCAATGGATAACCTATCATGATGGTGTCAAAGACAACATGATATCAGCACAAAGATCAAGCCAAGCTAGACATAGATAAAATTAGAAACCTGTAATTGCTTGAAAGATTTCCATTAGTAAAAGTCAAGTAGGTAGATGGATCAAACAAAAGCAAATAAGATAACATAGAAGTGCAATAAATCCAACACTTACTGATGTGAACAAAGCTTGCTAGGCTAAGATGGAGTTTAAGTCAATATGAGCTAGGTATATTGCATTGAATACTAATATTTCAAAACATGCACAATGTAGTACACATAGATAACAAATGGTTTTACATCACTAAGAAATCAGATAGGTAAAATTTTCTACCAAAGGAAAAAGAACCTTATAAGTCCTGCAACTCAAAGAGATTCATTAGTCAAGTGATGTTTATGTGTGCTATGAGCAAACCACAACACATAAGTTAAATAGATTTCATATTTGATGGGAAGTTGAGAATATTTCCCTTCACTATATTGGAGCTAGCACAAGGATCTTCAAAAAACAGATTGAAGGGCACATTGTAGACAAAAACAATTCAAGCTATCACAAAGACAAGCATCAAGGAATACATCATCAATCAGGTATATAAAGCACATCAAACATAACTATCATGAAATCATGTCATCACTTAGAGCTTTTATTGCATGTAATAGATTATAGCATGCATTGAATCAAAATAGCCTCCTACTACAAGCAAACACATCATCATTCAACAAAATAATGACAAACCCCATATCAATCCACAAGATCCAGAGTTCATAGCTATTGCAAATTCAGATGGATTCACAATCCAACTAATTTGTCAACTAACCAATTCTCCAAATACAAATGTTATGGATCTTTGATTATTCAAAGCATTACAATCATTACAAGATAACAAGATGGCAAAAGGTATGGATGATTTAGTAAAAAATGTGGCTATATCATTTAAAGAATTTTCGCTACAAACATTAAACAAAGTCTTCCTCACTCTATGAGGTTGTCTCAAGAAAATCTTGGTAGTTAGGTGGGCAACAATTACAAGATTCCATATATGAACAAAGAAAGACAAATTAGAAATGACACACATCCTCAAAGCTTAGAAGTTGAAGAAGGACTAGTAAAAGAGTGCTTGGAGTATCTAAGGTTGCCTAAAAATAATGATGGTTCAAGCTACAATATTGCTGCTCTAGTACATGCATTTGGTTACTAGGAATTCATCTAGGAGTGTGTTTACAGTGTAATCAACATGATAATGTGCTTTTGTAGTTGTTATTTAGCATGTAAATACTTTTTTTGTAACTCATTTTGGACTGTTATGTGTATATGATTGATACTTACTATGTAAATAATGATTTGGCACCTATAACCTTTAAAATGCATCATCATTGGGTATTAACGAAGCAAAAACCTCCGAATCTTTATAGGGTGACTTTAAACACAACAATAACACTCAAAAAAAGTTTTCAATTAACCAAGTCAAAACATCGACTGTCATATATTCTACCAAAATGTAGTAAAACTTCATCATAGATAGTGTGTAAACAAGTCAAATGCAGCCATATCAAATAGAAAATTATCAAAACATGATATTAACTAAGCTAAAAAACCTTCAAACCTTCATATGAGTGGCTTTAAAGACTACAATAACACTTAGAAAAAATTCATCACAATGCATTAACCAATCATCAGATCAAGTGTAGAAGAAAAGGAAATACAAAACATATTACATCACAAATACAACCATAATCCTCAATAGAAGTTCATCATTCGGTATTCATCACCAACCTAAAAAAGAAAACATATTGCAGGAATATACAAATCTCAGAAAAATTTCATCATAGTGTCTTAACCAAGAGAAAACCTCCAAATTTAGAACATGCAGTTTATAGGGGTGATGTTAAACAAAAAGATCAAGTGCAAAAAAATCATATAAGGACAAACTCACAGTATTAGAGGAGCTTCAACACGCTAGGGAACCAAATCTCTAGATTTTGAAGGTACCATATCTTTTATGAATGCCCTTAGGATTCCCTAGTGGAACACTGGGATCTTCTCCCCCGGTCAACAAAGGAGTATCAAGCACCACCGTGTCAACAAAAACGGATGAATCTTCCTACATTTCGTACGACGGAACACATGGATCTTCTCACTCGATCAACAATTGAGTTTCAGGCACCACTGTATCACAAAAAGGGACAAATCTTCATCCCATTTGTATTATGGAATTGGTTCAAAATGAGTTGTCTTAGGCGTATGAATCAATTCCACAGACGAAATTGAAAGTTGAATCAATCATTTTATAGATGAGGTGGGGTTCGAAACTACATTGCAAAGCGGTGCTAGGTCAAGAAAGAGGGAGCTGAAGCGGTGCTAGGTTTTCTTCTCTCGAATGGGAATACCGAATACCGAGAAATGATGTGGGTCTTCGATGGGTTAGGGGATTAGAAGGGGTTATGATAGATTTTTTTTTTAATGTTTAATAATAACATTCTTGGTAAATAAGTGTAGTGATGAGTGCACAAAATTTTACCAAAAATAATAGTAGTAGAATGTGACTTATATTGGTGGATAACCCAAAATAGTAAAATGAGACTTCTAATCGAGGACAGAGGGAGCAATTTCTAATTCAAAACTCAAGTTATGTTCTTGAGCTCATATCATCTATATTGAAATTATGAGAATCTTTTAGTGTCAGTTTCTTTAGGGATGCCCGGTTTAAACCGAACCGGCGGCTTGGTCCGAAAATGGACTGACGATTCTAATAATGGAACCATATCCGGCACTTTTTGGTTAAACAAACCTACATACCAAATCTATAGATCTGGTTCAAGTAATTTTGAAATCGTAACCGGCGATTCTGTACGAAAACTTGTAGTTAACTTGGAAAACCTATTGAAAATCGGAAGAAATGGTTGAAAAACTGTTTAAAAATCAGAGAAAAACCGGTAAAAACCCCCCAATTTTTTTAATATGAACTAGAACCGCCGATTTTGTTTCAAAACTGAGATCGTGTAAATATTTATCGGGCTGGTTCCGAACTTCCTTTTAGAATTAATGTTACTAGCTTATTACTAGATAATTTCTAATCTATTTTAATTAATCTTTTTAAATTTCAAATTGTTTCTATGGATGCAATCAGTTTAATTACTCTAATTAAATACGAATTAGTGTTACTGAAATTGCAGGGTATTTCAATTAGGGATCTCAATTTAGCCTAAAATCCGTGTGTTGACCCGATTAACCCGTCAACCTGATATGGTTAGGGTTGAAAAATCTCAACCCGAATGACCCTAAACCGAATAGTGCGTAACCCGATAGGGTTGGCCCGAAGATAACCCGAACCCATAGGGTCGACCAGAAAATTAGCGATTCTCGTTATTTAGTTTTCAAACTTCATTAATTTATTATTATTTCAACTTTTGAAAGTTAGTATAATAAGATTTTTTTCAAATGTATGCGAAAAAATGCATTTTGATTCAATATTCGAAAGTTATGTTCATCTATTATGCATTTAAGATTTTTTATTTATTTTTTAAATGATAATCTATTAAGAAAAATGTATTTTCTTACTTTTATAAAAGCTATATATTAATTTTTAGTTGAAATGACATTCATTTATTGATGTATTTTTTTGTTACAAATATACAATTATCAAAATTAATATATTAATTAAAAAAATTCATGAATTTTTTTGAGCCCGATGTGTTAGCCCGAAATCCAATAATTTAGGGTTAGGGTATAGAATTTCTAACATGAAAAAATTACAACTTGAATAACTCATAACCGAATAGCCCGATACTCTAATAGGATCGGCCCGAATCTGAGCATGTTAGCCCGATTGATATCCCTATGTATATTAATATGTAGTGTGTAATGTTCAATCATATATATATATATATATATATATATATATATTATATGGAAAGAGAATGAATATATAATATCCATAGTGATCCGATATCCCTCACATGTATATGTAAATTATTTTTTATAGAAAGAATTCTTTTATTGGTCTAAAATTATCATAAATTCATATTATAGAAATGCTAAATGCGGTAGGTGGGGGGGGGGGGGGAGGGTGTTGAGTCTTGTGCAGGGTGGACGACCGCAAGATAAGAGCCCCAAAATATATCTGGATTCATATATGATACGTACATTTTTCAATTTTTACCCAGGGGCTAACATTCATATTTATGATCGGATTTCTGCCTAATCCAAATCGAACAAAAAATTCGAATTTTGAAATAATATAAATCCAAAACAAACCGAAAAATCCAAAAAACAATCAGAAAATTCCAAAATAATTTTTTTAATTATTGTATATATTAGGTTAAAAATATTTAAATAAAATGATATTTGAATAAAATGTTTTATTTAAATCAAATTTTATAAATATTAAATATAATTTGATTTTTTTTTTAAAAAAATTGTTTAAAAAAACCAATCCGAACCGTACCGAATATCCTAGTTTTGAATAAAAAGAAATACAATACGAAAATCTAAACTTAATTTAATATTTCAATTTGATTCTATTCGATTATTCGAATTACGACCCCTACTTTTACGTATAACTCAACAATGGTAGAGATTGTGGTCTTTAGTGCATTTGGTAAAGATTGTGGTCTTTAATTCTATGGTCAATGGTTCAGTTTCCATAAAAAATTACACTTTCTATTTTATAAAAGTGGCTTGTATACTAATTTAATTGCGTTATCCTATTATAAATGGTCTGTTACAAAAAATTGCATTTTTCACACAAAAAAATTAATTAAAATTAGTGAATCTTACTAGGCAATGAAAACTAGGCATTTATTTGATTACCTTTTCTCTTTATTTAATTGTAAGTAGAATATTAATGGAGATCGGAAGAATACTTGAGGACTTATAACTTTATAACAATATTGAACACAAAATTTATATCCGTACAAAATATTATTTGAATATTCAGTTGCTTGATAATTGCCCCTAAACCAGTTTAGAGCAATTGTTTTTTGATTTATTTCGATAAAGCTTCTAGAATTTTTTTGCAAGTGTTTTCCACCTGAAAATGGAAAGACAAAAAAATATAGAGAGAGAAAGGGAGGTTAATTGGTTCACATTTGGTACTCATGTCTTATGTTCTCACTAGGAATAACAAAGTAAACGATATTTATATAATATAATCATTTTTGTAGTTATATGGTCCCATTATCTACTATGTCGGATACTATGACAAAATAAGAATGTTACAAAGAGTAATATAAACAATGATTTTTTTTTACGATATCTATAATTCATACAAAGATTAGTAGTTTAAATTTATTCCTAGTTAATTAGGAAAAAGGCTATATTTTGGTCCAATATTATACTCCCAATTAAACCAAAATGTTTGAAGTGCCATACGACTGACCTAGGTGGTGAAAAAATATCTCAATTAAAAGATTATAAGTTGGATAAATTCACACACACACAAAAAAACAATGTAGTACTAAAATGAAATGTGTTTTCATACTTTTTGGAAACGGGAAAATTCATTCATTTTAAGAGACCAGAGTTACAATATTTGTCAATCACGCATCAAAGTCTTCTTTTCGGATTAACTATGTCCCACTGTATAGGTCTAATTGGGCTAGGCTGTAGGGCTGCTTATTCGGCCGGTTCGGTTGGTTCTAACCGAACTGAATCGTCCGGTTAACCGAACCAATCGAAGGCCTATATAGGTAAAGAACCGGATGCGCACCGAAACGTTTATTCGGTTAATCGAATAACCGGCCGGTTAAACTGATCGGTTATTCAGTTAACCGAATAACCGACGAACCACAAAAGATAATATACATATCATTTTTTTATTATGGTGATGTCTTCTACAAATTTATATTTAAATTTTACTTATGCATATATATATGTACATTATACAAACTATTAATTAGAAATTAAATTGCAATTCAATTCTTAACCGGAAATTCTCCAAAACGCAAACCGAAACCGGACCAATGCATAATTTTTCGGTTATCGATTAACCGATTACCGGCCGGTTCTAGTTCAATTATCAGTCTAACCGATAACCAGAAACCAGTTAAGTAGCCCTATTAGACTATCATCAGCTCTATTAACTTCTCTATATATATACTTTCATACTTGAATCACTTGTGATTATAAATTTATAATTTGTCCACTCTATTTTAGACCGGACATGATGCAGCCGTAATAATGGGCCAACAACATCTTTAGAGCAGGCCCATTTTCAAATACCTCAACTATTTTATAAAGTATCCTATTAAATTTCTCAATTATGAATAAAGCCTTATATATAATATAGATTACTTATATATGAATTTGATGACATAGCTTTAGCCTTTAGCACTAATTGTAATTATAAAACCATTTTTTATCTTTGGTAACGCAGTGCCCTATTTTTCAATTTGTTACAATTGGAATTACTACTATTCCAAATTCGACCAACTCGCCAAACTTTCAATTTTAAATAAATTCTTGTTATTTGAATTGTCAATTCAGAATACTAAATGTCAAATTCAGACAGATTCCACGAGATAAACATTTTGACATATGCGAACATTTTCCCTTTTATGAATCACTATAGTTCCCTGCATATATTCTAGTTTGTCTAGTTTCACATAAAGATCATATTCAATTAGAATTTATTAATTCCTGATTAATATCACGTGTTTGATTTATGTTTCAGTTTTCTTAACAAATAAAACAGCAAACATTTTTCTTGATTTGGTGGTGTTGGAGCTTGGTGCTTTGGTCCTTGTTTCAGGTTTGTTGTCCGAATCCTCATTGGTTTTGTGTGCTTACTGAGGTAAGCGGTGGTCATCTTTGTTGGATCCCCTTCTTCGTTGTTTGTTTGGTTGGTGCTGTTTGATAGTCTTGTTTGTAATTGGATGGTGAGTTCGTTGCTCTGCTGCTGCTGTCATTGTTGTTGCCTGAATCCTTTCTAGTTGATTTGGGCGCACTGTGGTTGGTGGTGGTCATCTTGGCTTGAATTTCTTTTGTTTGTTTGATAGACATTAGTGTTTGTAGTAGTGCAGTTAGGTTGTTGTTCTGATTTGAGCTTGTTGCTTGACTTTTTCTCCTCTTTTGAACTCCTGCTCACCATTGAACTTGGTTTTGAGCATTTTTTACTCATCGAAAAAATTAATGATATTAAATGATGTCATTAATTTGTCATCCACAAAGTCTTACCACACTTAGCACTCAACTTTAGTCCACAACATTTTATATTGCATTTTATCGTGACCCGTAAGAACAAAATTAATTAGGAGATTTGGTATTAGGTTATGCACATGAATATGTCAATTCTGATAAATGATTTTTTTACTGTTGCTAGTTATTTAGGTCCAAATAATAATTAATTGCTAACTAACATGGAAAAACATATTTAATCTCAAAAAACCAAGAAGATCATTTGCTTGAACGAGGAAGCATATACAGATAGACATAAAATTGTGCATGATTTGTACGTTTGAGTACAAAGAATGATTGCCGCTATATTAGTTGAAAACTAAAAAATTCAATAAATATTGATATCCCCAAGCAAGATGCATGAGATTCTCTACTTTTTCAGTTGTTTTAAATTTTCTTTTATATTTATAATTCATTTTACATATATCAATCGATCATCCTATATATTATCTATACGTATATATTGAATGACTTTATTATAAGAGTAGAACAAGATATCGAATAAAACATTCGATTAATATAAATGAAGGGTCACAAAAGAATTTGGGAAAATAGGATAAATGACATGATAATGTTTGATGTTTTTTCAATAATGTCACGTTTCTAAGAAAAAAAAATCTAAGGTACACAATATTCGGTAATTTTTCAATAATGTCGTGATGTCATATTTGTTTTTTTTCATATTGACACATAACGTTTCAACACTATTCAATAGTATCAATGGGCCAATTTTTCAGTATTGGAATATCTATATGGTCCTCTAAAGATTAAATTTAACATCCACATTTCCCACAGCCTCCCGAACGACATTAGTTTTTCTAATATGGAAAGACATATTTTGTGTCACATCAAATGTTCACTTAGCTAGACAATCTAATAGTTGACAATGACTTCACGACATTTTTAAAGAAAATATTGAAACGTTGTATATAAATTTAAAATTAATGGATGAATAAATAAAGTGAAATTATTGAAACAACAAAAACTCAAATATTATAACTGGTATTTCTCCAACAACAAAAAAAAAAAGCAAATTAAACGGGGGAGGGGGGGGGGGGGGAATGGATAGGGCTGCCTGAATTGGAGAGGGCATCAATGTAACTATCTCTCTTTAATAAACCAAGCAAAATACTATTTTCCAAGAAACCCACCACATCATCCCCACAAAATTAATTAATCATGTGCGTGCTTAGGTTATGGATTTTCTTTAACCAATGAAATCAACATAGCCTTGATTTTTTAACTAACCATTTTATCAAAGAAAATAAAGCTAACGGCCACCCCATCAAAAGCTTTTGGGATCACGATAATATTAGTCATTCGTAAATTTAATTAAAGATAACCTTCATATAATCTTCGTAATTTTAAATGAGTTGGACAATCTATCGCAGCGAAATATTAGTCATTTGTAAGTATTTAGTTAAGGATAACCTTTATATAATTTTCGTAATTTTGAATGAGTTAGACAATCTATTGTAATATTTTTTTAATGAGAATCTATTACCGCTTTTTTTTAGTGCGCATTAGATAGATCAAAATATTTGTACAATAATTTATAAAACATACAAAACATATAAACCACACCTGGAGTATTCGCAGTGCAGTTGCGATTGTGGGCGCGGCTACACTGCACGGGGAAGGGCGAGGGGCAAATGTGGGCATAGTGGTGAAATGTCTGGCTGCACTAACCGCGCTAGGGCTACACTACAGGCCTCCATTTTATCAGTGGCTGCAAGAATTTTCTTTTAATTCATTTTTTTATATTTTTAATTAATTATAATATTTGTTATTTTCTTATTGGGGTCAAACTTGCAGAGGGGTGGAGGTGTGGTAGGGGGTTCATGGTTGTGCAGGCTTTTTTTTTAACTTTTGTATATACTTTCCCACTTCTCCAATTTTTATTTCCAATTCCAATGTCAATTCATCTCCATTTCAATTCCTTTTGTTGCTATAGATCTAAACTCGAGCATTTTCCTATTGATCCAAAAAATTCAACAATTTTGTAGCGTTTTATCGTGAAAAGGGTTGGGATCCATATAAATCGTAAAGTTGGAATGTGGCACTAGATAATTCTGTATTCTATATGGTGACGGGGTCAACAAAAGTACCCTTGACCTCTTGGGGTTCTATGTCAACGACAACAATATCGATGATATGCAACCAATCAACGAGATTCAACCATCTCCTCATATGCAATCACCCATTCGGCGAAAAGAGAAAAAGAAGAAGGTGGCTTCCATTGTCCATGAATGCGTGAAGAAGTATAGTATAGATTGGAGGAGTGAATGCATTGGCGAAGTGCTACGTCGCGAATCGGCAACAGACAAATGGTCCAAATTTTATGGGAGAAGATCGCTGAAAAATATGCGCAAGTATTGGGGCCGGGTGCAGAAAGACGTCTCTAAATTCGCCGGTTACATTAACAATCTGCAGAAACTATGGCCGAACGGCCATACTTGGGAAGATATTCAAGAACAAGCTCACGCTGTATATTACAACGATGAAAATAAACAATTCAAGTACGAAGAGGTGTGGGCAATTGATTGGAACCGCCTGAAATTTTCTGACAGTTCGAAGTCTTCATCTGGCCCGAAAATAACTAAGCTCTCTGCCGCCGGCCAATACTCAACCAGTGGGGATGTCGATGCCTCTGATTTGAATGCGACAATGGAAGAGAGTTTTGGCACACAACCTGCGCAGGAGACATATCATATCGATCAAAAACCGACAAATAGGAGGTGAAGACGAGCAATGCACCCTTCGGCAAGGCTCCCAACTCGAATCCCGCTAGGGATGCCCACTGTTCTGAAACCGCTGGTTCCGATTCGTAACCGCCAGTTACGGTTCCGTGGGCATCGGAACCATAACCGAACCGGAGGGCTAGAGACGGTTCTGGTTTTGAACCAAAAATCGGCGGTTCCGGTTTTAGTTCAAAAATGGAGGTTTTCAACCGATTTTCGGCGGTTCCGGTTCCGATTTTCCAATTTTTTGATTATTTTTTAAAATTCAAGATTATTCGTATTTGAAATCGAAGTCGAAGACGAGAATGTAAGTAAGTAGATCAGTTTATTACTATAAGAGAAATTATAATAAATTACAATTAATCATGAATAAACAAAGAGGAAAAAAAATAAGGAAAATGACTCGAGCTCAATAATAAATAAATTACAATAACGGAGATTACTCTTGTGATTTGGCTGCTAAAAAATAATAAATTAGGAAATTCTATTGAAGTAGTTAAATCCTTTCAAAGAGATTATGTAACAGCACATCCATATTGGATATTTGGGGCAGTCACTGAGCTTGTTTAACCGATTCAACAAAATTTTCTAATTTACTGTATAATTGTACGATACGAAAGACTGTAATTTCTCAGCCGATTGTCAACGGATCATTGGTCAACTTGGAGGCACGGAACGAGAACTAACCCAAGTGAGTCAAAAGGGAAACATTGCATAAATCAGTATTTTCTGAAAACAATAACGAACTGACTTATGCAATGGTGGAGATTGACGTTCATGGTGTCGTGTTTGCATGACCCATGAACGTCAACATCCACCGATGCATATGTCACAATCTGTCATTGTATTCTGAAATCACTGACTTTTGTATCGTATGCACCCCTTGCTCACACCCTTGGTGTCGTGGATTCTAAGTCGCTCAGAGTCTCCAGCTGACCAATGATTCTTATGACAACGACAAGTTTAGCAAATAAGGAGAGTATATTGAGATAAGAAAGAAGAAATGATTGAGGATAGTGTGTTGTGTGTGTGATTTGAAGAAATGTGAGATAATGTATTTAGAGATGGTAAAAAATGAGAAAGGGGAAAAAAGGACACGGAAAACCACCGATTGTCTACCAAAACCACCGGTTTTGTTGCAGAAACCACCGGTTCTGTAGCTATTTCAGACCCTAGCCCTGTAGCTGTCACCTTAGCCCTCCCACCCTATAAAACCGTCGATTTAACCGTGAAACTGCCGGTTTCGGTTCCAAAACCGCCGACTCTGGTTCCTCCACAACATGAACAATAACTGAACCGCCTCATTATTTTTCCAGTTTTGGTTTAACCGTCAGGAGCCAATTCCGATTCCGTTTCAAATCGACAGTTCCGGTTTAACCGGGCAGCCCTAGATCCCGCCTTGGAAATGATCGGTCAACACACTTGGCAAAGATATAATACAAAAAAGTGCTTAACAAAGATATGTCGGTGATGAACGAAACCAGAAGGCGGCATCATGAAGTCTTGATCGAGAACTGCAACAGAAAATAGGAGTTTAGATTTTGTCTTTTTTAAAAATTAAGTAATTTACGATATTTTGTTTATGTAATTTTAGGGTTTCAATTATTTAATTTTCAGTATTTAATTAGTTAATTTTCTGCAATTTTTAGGAATTTTAATTAAGTAATTTTCAATTTTTTAGTCATTTATATGATTTTACAAATATTACAATTTTAAAAAATATATAAATTTGGTGAATAATAAGAAAATGATGAAATGGAAAAAAATAGTTGTGGGTGAATTTGGGGCTAGACTATGAATGTTGTGGTTGAAAAGTGAAATGCTGACGTGACAGTTGAAAATGGAGTTGTAGCTGAATTTTTTGGGACTGGACTGCGGATGCTCTTAAAAAAACAAGTGTAACAGGCTCATACCTATGAGGCGCACTCATGTGCATTATCCCACAATATGCGCAATCATAAAAACTGTCACTTTTATTCATAACAATTGTCCAATTTTTCATAACAGCTTTCACTTTATTTCTAATTATATTTTAGTAAAAACATTTGTCGGTATTATATATAAGAAATATCACTTTTTCCGATTATATAATAAAAAGAGAACATATACAAAATTTTGTGTCAATGGAGTCATTTGTGAAATTCAAATTAAAATATTTCGCCTCGAAAATTCTTACTCCACACTAATTAATTTCCAATGAAACAATACCACCACAATTATATAGCGTGTAGTAAGAATTCCCGAGGCCAAATATTTTAGTTTGAATTTCACAAATAACTCCATTTATACAAAATTTTGTATAAGTTTTCTTTTTATTATATGATCAGAGAAAAGTAATATTTCTTATATATATATTGTATATAGGGGAGTAATCAAATGAGAACTCACACCTTTCATTTAAGAACTAATCGTAACCGTTGATTTCGAGAATAAAAAATGGATGATATTTTGCTACGTGTAATATTAAAAAAAATCATTAAATTCAATTTTTAATTAAAATAAGGGCAATTGAGTAATTTTTTAATTATACACATTTTCAGCATCCCTATAATCAAGGAAATAGATTTAGTTGATTGATTAAATAAGCTAGATTTACGTAAGGTAGTTATCATTTAGTAAACTTATGCTAGAAGCATCACATCTAATACCAATAAGCATTACTCACAGTAAACAATAGCATTACCAATGATAGCAGAATGACATAA
>JAYDZE010369256.1:0-17404 GCA_034509125.1 Monilaria moniliformis
TTATTATTATTATTATTATTATTATTATTATTATTATTATTATTATTATTATTATTATTATTATTATTATTATTTCCTGTCAGATGAATTACGTGGACAATGCAACAACCCAAAATTATTTTGTGTATGTGTGAAGGAAACGATACTCTCTTTCTGCAAAGCAAATTTTCCATAGAAATGTCAGTTAAATCCGAAATATGCGAGCTAATCCGAATAGCCCATTAAATTTAGAAGGTTAGTGTTAGAAATTTCTGATGTGATAAATTTCAGTCTAATTAGTTTGCACCCGATTAGCCTGCAAACCGAGTAGGATTGATCTGAAATCAATTGAGTTGGCCCTAACTACAACTATTGCTTATTCTTTCGGCTTGTTTGTAACTGCTTCGACACTTTAATAAAATTTTGATCAAATGAATAACTATACAAAATGAAAACAAAAATAACCCTTCAATTTATATATAGTGTATATATACGTTAAATTTTTACTAATATAATATAATAATAAATAAATGAATTGGGAAATTCAGATGTACTAAAATAAATATTTTGAATTCTAAACATGCTTTCAAATTTTTCATCATATATTTATATTTCATTTTGCTTTTAGAAATCTTAAATTAGGTTTTTTAATATGCTAAGTTCCATCACGACATATTTTTATATTTCTCAAGACTTATCAAATGCTATTCTTATTCGATAAATTTTTATTCTAATAATATTTAATTGCATCTAAATTTAAGTATATATGCCAAACTTCCTATAATTAAATATTCTATATTGTATAAATATGAGTAATTATCCTCATTAAACATTAGAGATGTCATGCATTCCACTTAGAATTTGCTAGGATACCATGTAGTGTTCAACAACTAAAAAAATAGACTAATTTTCGAAAAAATGTAAGCTCTTATTTATATAAGTAATATATAAATTTTTATAAAAATTTAAATTGTCAAACTAAATTATATTTAAATAGTATATATTTTTTAATAGATGATTAAGAGTTTGAAAATTAGGAGTTTGAAGTAAATATCAAGTTGAAACTCTAAATATTATCGATGTAAAAGAAAAATGTAATTTAAGTGTTCAGATCATAGATTCATTTTTGAGACATTGTAACTCTGAGGCCAAATTATTATTGAACAATTTATTGTTAATATTAAGTTATGTAATTTTTGATTTTTTAAGAATAATTTAGACTTTTTAATTTTATTATATTTTAAATTTTTGTATCTATTTATGTATCAAAAATACATGATTTTTAAGAATAAATACATATGTTAATTTTCATTGTTAGGTTTAAAGTTAGGTATAAAAATTTCTAATCCGATAAAATTTCGGAAACGAATTCAATTAACTCGCACCTAATTAAAACATACCCAAAACACGATGAATTAACCCGATTGACTTATTGAATCAGGAATTGCTTTGTTTGATGCATGCATGGTGATTTTCCTTGTAATGAATCTAATAATCTGCCATGAGGTGGTTAGTAGTTTTTAGTATCAACGAGTTTTAATTAGAGAACAGGTTGGAACATTTTGGGGAACTTAGCAGGGGAGGATTTAAAAAATCTAACCAGTCTTGAGAAGAACATCAAAATTTGAAACGACATAAATCTTTTAGAAGATAAACAACAGAGCGTAAATATTTGTTAAATTATACAATTAAACAAGTTTAAAAAACAGTATACAATTAAACAAGTTTAAAAAACAGGTTAACCACATTATTAAAATCCTCACAACGATCTGTCAATATGATGCAATTAAATAAAAGAGGACAATTAAGATAATCAGGTAAATTTATCTAATTAAGATCCTCACAGACAACCGTAAAGATTATGCAATTAAACAAAAGAGAAAAGTAGATTAATAAATAAGATCATCACAAAGATCTTACACATTGCTCAATTGAATAATAAAATAGTAAAACTGATTAACCACAATATTAATACATCCTAAAAATAAACACTAAATTAACGGAATTAAGGAAAGAGGCAAACAGAATTACCACATTGTTAGGATCCTCATAAAGATCTGCTTGATCATGATGATGCTAATTGAAAATAGAATAATCACACTACTGAAATGGAATATGGCAAGAGATTCTAAAAGATCATGTGTAATCTGACCAAACTCTTATTGTGGAGAAATGAAATGCACAGCAAAAGAAATTAGGCCAATTGCTCATAGATATGATCAAATTAAAAAGCACACAGCAAATACATAGAATGAAATCTAATAGAAACTGCACCTATGTGCCCTCCAATTACATGCCCAAGTTTGAGTATCAGAAAATAAATATAATAGAAATTGCACATATCACCTCCAAATTCATGTTCAAGTGTGAGCATTAGAGAAAAAAATATTACAGCAGCCCTAGCAAGAACTGCAAGAAATCTCACCCAAAAAAATTCACTATGTCAACCAAAAGCAGCGTGTAGTACAGAGCACCAAAAAGTGTAGTACGTCCAAGATATTACCACATAACAAGAGGCGTTTAAACATCATAAGAAAATGTCCATTGAATCCTCGGCATACCATAGTTAAAATCAAGCTTTTACTTCTGTTGCTGCACTATCAATGTATGTTGATAGGACAATGCAAGCAACAAAGAAAAGCTTTGATGAACACATGCTAGTAGAATGCAATCCCAAAATACTTTTATCATCGAATTACCCAATAAATAACCAAATAAACTGCAACCCTCAATACATTTCAGCGCATATTTCCACTAAAGCAAGTTGGTAAACAAAGCAAAGTCCACAAAATCTGCAGTGTCAAAATCTCACAATGATAAAACAGGATTCAGCTATGCATAATGAGAATGAGCAGCTATTCTAAACAAACATAATATCTATAATCAACAGTAACATGCATTTTAGTAACGCGAACAATAAAAATGCACAACTATCCATCATATATCGACTAATGGAAACAAGGTTTACCAAAATTTAAAATTAGGTCTCATTATATCCGAGTAAAAGCAATCACTCGATCAAAACAAAATCGAAACGTACAAAAGCAAGCTAAAGTAACAAAATCCAAACCGAAAAGATTCAGCTTCAAAACCAATCCGACGAGAGTCGATCAATCCAGAGGAACCTCGACGTCTCCGTCGGTGATCTCCTGCTGCAGATCCTTAGGATCCTTCCCGTCGACCGTACAGCCAACGGAGACGCAAGTCCCCAAAATCTCCTTCACGGTGCCGCTCAAGTCCTTGGCCATGGACCTAGGGCTCATGACCTTAGCGATCTCGATGACGTCGTCGAGGGAGATGTTGCCGTTGTGCTTGATGTTCTTGGTCTTCTTACGGTCGCGCTCCGGCTCCTTGAGCGCCTTGATGACCAGGGCCGCGGCGGAGGGTACGACTGTCACCTTCGCCTGACGGTTCTGGACGGTCAGCTTCACGGTGACGCGGAGGCCCTTCCAGTCCTTGGCGGTTTCCTTGGCAATGTCCTCACCGATCTTCTTAGGGGAGAGACCAAGGGGACCGATTTTGGGGGCAAGGGAGGAGGCCGCGCCGACTTCGCCGCCGGTTACCCGGACGTAGACGTCGACTACTTGGGAAGGGTCGAACTTCGGCGGCATTTTGACGGATCAGGCGGCGGCTGCGGGTAGAGCTTGTGGAGGAGGAGTGGCGAATAATAGGGGTTTTCTTGGTTTGGGAATTGACTTATATTTAGCTAGGGTTTTGCCAAGATTACGAGTTTGCCCTTTGTAGTTGGTATGGGCTTTGCGTATGTAGTCTCCTGGCCCAGTATATTAGTCATTGGGCCTGCCATGGGCATATAATGCGAAATGTTTTTTAGTAGAAAAAAACCGAAAAAATAAATTCGTAAAATATGGCCTCAATAACTTATTATCGGCCCAAAACATTTTTTTATCTTTTACACCTTTTATTACTTATATAAATTTTAAGAAATAACGTGTACTTAAGAAAATTTTTACGTTCTTGAAAATCGTGATTTCCCTACTTTTCTGAAGTTGGTATGTTTTTTCTTTTTAAAATAATAGACACATACAAGAGTTTCAACGTGACAATTGAACAAGAAGAAAAATGTGCTATTGGTCATGTTTCATATCAATTCTTTAATAATTTCAAAGTCCAATTTCAAGCCTGATTCCAATAGATCAGACAAATTGTAAAACTAAAGGTAGTGACATAGCAATAGTGGATATACTTCAAGTCAAAAATAGTTAGGCAGCCCCATAAGAATTAAAAGAAAGTTAATTCCGTGCAGGAGATTGGTTTATGGTTGGTGGCCGATAATAATGCAATGTACACCAAATAAGAGCCTAAGTCGTTCATTCTTGATTAGTTCAATCACACCTATGTAACTATGTATATATAATTAAAATATTACATCTATGGCACGTGAATTCTGCATGACATTGATGACAATATTGTATATGTTATGCGATAAGTTAATTAATACGTAGTACGTACATATACCACGTCACCACTCACCGTAACAATTTTCCTGATTAGCCATTTTGATTGAAAATATATCCACTCAAGATTCCATATTAAGTAAAAATGACATATGCATCTTGGGGAAGTGATTTTTCTCAGAAGGCATGTTTGACAATAGATAGTATTATATGCAATTCATAGACATGTGATTTTTACCGCAAGCTTCATAATTTAATGTCATTTCTGTCATTTGTAAAGATGAGAAATATTTACGGTATATACCATTCTATCACAATCTAACAAATAAATAAATGAAGTGGTTAAATAATTGGTGAACCTATGAGGACCACCATTCTACGAACTTCAAGATCAACTTTCTATATATTTCTTTCTTTCTTTCTTTCTTTCTTTCTTTCTTTCTTTCTTTCTTTCTTTATTTCCAGTAGCGCCCTGATAAACAGGACACGACGGTCTCACGACGCTTTAGTGCAGGACGGCGATGTGTTAGCTGGCGTATAATACGTCATCGGACTTTTTTCAATGTGTATCTCCATATCTGAAAATTAACAGGCCGAGATTGCGTCAAATCATTTTTTCGCCAGGTCATTAACGCCTTTCGCGATACGTATCTAAGAAGTCCGACGGTGCAGAACGCCCAAGCACTGATGAATATGCACCAGAGGTGTCACGACTTTCCTGGTATGCTCAGTAGCATCAATTGTATGTACTGGGAATGAAAGAATTCTCCTTCTGCTTAGAGAGGCGGCTTCACCAGTTGACATAAGGGCATACTTCACACCATAATCTTAGAACAGTTGTTGACCAACGTTTATGGATTTGGCATGCATTCTTCGGCGTGACGAACTCGAACAATGACATCAATGTCCTGAATCACTCATCGAACTTCAACGACGTATGCGTTGGTCGTGTACCAACTGTCGAATTTACAACCAATGACCGAAGACACAACATGAGATACTACTTGGTCGATGACATATATCTAAAATGATCAGTGTTCGTGAAAACGATTACGTGTCTGACAGACTCGAATAGAGCATTGTTTGCTCAAAGACAGGAGGCATCACAGAAGGATATTGAGTGAGTTTTCGGTGTACTCCAAGTACGTTGGCACATAGCCAAAGGTCTGGCGCCTATGTGGCTTAAAGAGTGTGTCACCGACATCATGTATGCATGTATTATCATGCATAACATGATTATTGAGGATGAAGGGGAAGACAAGACACGGTTAATTGGGGTGATAGTGAAGCCAAATCTAGCTCGGGAGTGGCCAGCGAGAATCCATTTCAAGGTGCGACGCTTGAATTTTGAGTTTTTATGAGTCGACGTGCTTCAATTTGCGAAGAACGAACTTACGGCCGGCTCCAATAAGATATAATTGAAGGAATATGAGCACGCTCCAACTGATTTCTCTATGAAGTACTTCTCTTTTTCTATGTAATTTTAGGAATTTCAATTATGTCATTTTTGGTATTTAATTAATGCATTTAGGTATTTAAATTAAGTGATTTTCAAAATTAAATTGTCTACGTTTAGAATTTGTAGTCATTTAATTTGATTTTCCAAATAACTCAATTTAAATAAATATATGAAATTGAAAAATAATAAAAATGATAAAAATTAAGTTGTGGCTGAAATATTGATATTTTAATTGAAAAATGAAATGCTGACATAACAATTGAAAATGAAATTGTACCTAGTTTTTTTTAGGCTAGGATATTGATGCCCTAATAGCCACATGCATATTCTCTCGTAAATAATGATAACTGTGAGAATAAATTATAAATGAAGATATTCAAAAGATAAAAATTACATATTCTTTATAGACACCTGCTAAAATAATTAGTGTATACACTTGATAGATGAAGGGACCATAATTTATTAATTTTGAATTTATTTAATTATCTAATTGCTGAGATACTTGATTGTAAATAAATGCTATATAATTTCATGTGCTGGAGGAATAAATGTAATTTAAAACGTTCAAAGGTGAGGTGTTCCGACTGACACATCGACGGCTCGCCAAAACCAAAGCGTCGTTGTCGCGTACAAGGATTTTCTCCTTTCCTCTGTCTACACAGTTTTTGTCGTTACGCTGAAACTTCTCGAACCTATAAGAGAAATGTGTTCATTATTTGTTATAGAAGAATGGGTTTATCCAAAATGCATCATTGACTTTGCGGAGTTATTTTGGATCTCCTTGGAAGGACGCCAAGATTATATACATAATACATCTATTGTCTTGAGGTATTATTATTTAAAGAATACGTTTACTGAGGACATTAGCTTCTAAATACATAAATTTGAGAGTTTTTATTTTTATTTTGTACATAATCTTTTTTCGACCTCTAAATATGCAAATTTTTTATTTCTCTCAAATTTCATGAAATTAAATATCCCCAAATCATATCTGAGGTGATAAATATTCAATTGATGTGACAATCAAAACGACATAATTATGATTATATAAACTTAAAAAATAAAAGTAAAAACAAAAAAAATCATCTCACCTCTATCTTTCGTTTTACCTACCACCTTACCCTTTCATCTCAATTATCGTGTTATCCCAAAATATGAAATTCTCGCACTGACATATCCAGGTTAGGTTGGGGGATATACTGACCCCACCGCCATTCCATGGGTGCCGGCAGAAAACTCCATTAATTGGTCTTTGAAGCTGCCTCCTATCCCACGATGCTGCTGCTCGACCTTTGCAGAAGAAGTGGCCGCAATGACACGCTGAATAGAGGACAGAGGCCGACGGAGAGAAGTAGAAAGGTTCTAGTGTTTGAGAGAGAAAAATAGAGTTAATGAGATAGAAGAATTGTGAAGACATAAAAGAGATAAAATGGGCTACGTCTTCCCTATAATTATGTCCGAATTAAAATATAATTTGGACTAAAGTATCAAGTCAACTAAGACTAAATTTAGAGATACATTAATTTTGGGTTTGGTGATATTAACAAACAAGTTGGTCTTTGAGTAATGTGTTATTTTATTCACACTTAGCCCTAAAGTTGTTGAATCGAATATTGAATATTGGGTATAACGGATCTCGATCCGATATCCGTCGTATATGGGATATCCGATACTCGAATTTATGGATTCATTTTGGGTATTGGGTATTGGGTATTTGGGTTGTTGATTCTTCGAGCATCGGATAACCCGACCGATTACCCAATTTAATGATTGAGTTTTAGTTAGGGCACATCCACTTATTGAGACATTCTTCTCTCTATCAGTCTCTCGCCTCGTCCCTTGCCCTCGGTCTCTCTTCTCCCTAATTCGAATGAATTGAACCTCAGTAAAGCAAGTAGTGCAACGCCTAATTGAATTCGATAGCCCTACTTCTTGGTCTCTCTTCTCCGTCTCTGACTCCTCCAACTCCGACTCACCTCCACTGGCTCCGACTCGTCGCCACCACCTAATTCGATCGGAACCAGTCCTTCTGCTAAGCGACGCCGATGATTCCTACGGCTACGTTGTGTTCTTCTTCGGCGAGAGGTCACATCTCGACCTGCCGTTGCACCTGCTTCCTTTACCAATACCGCATTCTGCAGCCGTGACCCTGAGTTCTTTCTTTCCTCTTCTATATTCCTTTTTTGTTTTCATTTAGGTGAGATTTGACCTGTCTGGGATCATTGTTTGATGCTGCATTTCGAAATTTCAAACTATTTTACCTAGTTATAACTGACATGCTGATTGGTGGATGTAGAATTGGAGTTGTTGATGATGACAGTGTTGCAAAACAATTGAGTTATTTTAATTTTGGGGAGTTTTGTGTGGAATGTTAAGTTTTTGTGAAGAAAATGGGGCAAACTTGTTGATTAGAATTTAGATTAAGGCTACTTATATAGCTAAAAATAAATTACATAGCACATAACATAACATAAAGATGTATAAGTGAAAGAGAGAGATAAGAAAAGAAGAGAATTAGCTGAGAAATGAGCAGCTCATTGACATTGAGCTTCAAGGGTCCAGCGGCGAAACACAGTTGGATCCCATTGTGGCTCGTCGGAGATATAATCTGCAACGAGGCATTGAGCGGCAATTTTGCACTTCCGGTCTATGTACGTCCTCAAAGCTCACTGTCTCGAAGCTACAGTATGCATCCTTATCCTCTTTTGATGCAATTTCAACGCCATTTCAATCATTTTATCCATTTGCTCGGAATCGGAACTTGAATATTGATCCATAGTAGCAAAGAATAAGATATTATTGTAGTGAGAGGAAATAATTTTTTGTTGAGTGAATTATGAAGAATAGCTTCCTTTTATAGATGAATTTTGCATCCCCACTCACCCCAAAATATGAAAAAAAAAAATGATATTGTTGGTTTTGGGCTGAAATTTCGCCCCGTTAGCGTCGTCGCGCGACCGGTGAAATGCCCGGCCAAGGCGAGGCGATTCCACCATTAACTACACCTCATAACAAACATTGCAATACACACACTGACACAACAAACACACACGACACCCACACACATGCAACACATACACTTGCACACACAACTCAAAATATATAAAAAATAATATAGGATTACATAATATATATATAAATAAAAAAAATAAAATATATATATATTTAATTAAAAGGCAATCCTAAATCTTGATTAATTTTTGACTTATCAAACAAAGGATTTGAAATTGAATTAAATATTATAACTTCAAATTTAATTTCATATAATTGCAATTCTAAATCAATTTCAAATCCATTTTTCCAAATGCACCCTCAATAAATTTGGGTATGATTAACAAAGACAAAGAGGGGAAAACTAACTCAGTGCTTCCTATTAATCTATGACTAATGTTAATTCTACATCGATTGTGTATGTTTTTTTATTTGTGATTACACTTTAGAATCAAGAGAAAGCGTGATTCAAGTGATCTGGTGAGCCATTCTCATGAATCCACATATGGTTAAGCTTTTGGCCTTTTGCGGAGATGGATGCCTCTTTTTTCATTCCTTTTATATTTGTTTTTGTTTTTTTGAAACGTTTTTTATTCATTTTCGTTGTTTCGTATGAGATTCAAAGACAGCAGAGTAAAGGATAAAGAAAAAGGTAAGGTTGAATTAGGTGGGAACAAGCACAGTTGCTGATCAATTGTGGAGTGGGACCTTTATTAATACCCATCACATTGTACCTTCTTTTCTTTTTGACGAAAATCATCACATTGTACTTGTGATCTATATAAGGTGGACTTATCCTTTGAATTTTTTAGTGTCTATATGTGTGTGTATTTCTCTCATTTTTACTCTCCTTTTGTTTATTGCGGATTCAAAGTTTGAATGTGAAGCGCTAGAATAAATTTATTAAAAGAGCTGATTTTTTTAAATAATTATATATATTAAAGTGTAGTTAGATGTAAGGATCTCAGTCTAGCCTGAATCTGCTAGCTGGTCCGACTAGTCCGCTAATTTTATAGGGTTATGGTTGGAAATTTCTAGCCCGATAAGATTTCGGCACAATTAGCGTACACCCGATTAGCCTGTAACCGCCGATAAACCTGGAACCTGATGGGTATCCTGAACCGATCTTACCTGGGATCGCAAATCCCAAGCTTGTCTATGAAGAGCGGATCTAATTGTATTAGTGTCTATAATTGATTTCTTCTGTGTAATACTAATCGATAGGGCCTCATTGGTAAGTGCTACAAGATCTCTTGCATTGGAACCCATGGTTATGGACCCGAATCCGTTAGTATGGAACATTTTCTTTTCCAAGTGAAATCCCCTAGTATATGAAAGAGTGACTAAGTGTAACTATTACATATATTTTCACCTTTTTTTGCAACTGATTTGACACTTGAATGATAAAATTGATAACTACAAAAAATAAAATAAAATTAACCCTTCAATTTATATTTAATATATATATATATATATGCACTAGAATTTTATTAAAATAAATAATAATATATAAACAAATCGGAAATATCAAGTTCACTATAATTAATATTATGTAACATGCTTTAACATTTAACGAAATACATTTGTGTTTCATTTTAATTTTATAATTCTTAAATTAGATTTTTTTAATAATGTCAAGATCTATAATAACCTATTTTTTAGGTTAAATCATTCGATAACAAAATATTTATCTAATGACATTCTTATCTGATATCATTTTTGTTTAGTTTTTACTCTACTGGTATTTAATCGTGTTTGAGTTTAAGTATATATTCTAAAATTCTATCAATTAAATATTTCACATTCATTAAGCATTGGAGAAATCATGCATCAAGTTTTGGAGAACTTGCTAGGATGACGTGTAATGTGCTTAGCATTCTTATAACAATGATAGTATAAGAATTTTCCTTTCGTATTAGAACACACATTTGGAACAAATATACCGAACAAGCTCTTCTTTGCACACGTAATTTGTTGCATAGATATTTTGATGGTAAGATTTTATTTTTGTTACGAAATTATAAATTATCAAATATATTTATATTTTAAATTATAATTTTTTTAATAGATAGTAAAGAGTTTGAAGAATATGAGTTCGAAGTGAATTATCAAGTTGAAGTTTTAAAGATTCATTTATGAGACTCTTTGATACTATGAGATAAAACCATTTTTGAACAATTTATCATTAATTTTATATTATGTAATCTTTGACTTTTCTACAAATATTTCAAACTTGAATATTATGGTTGTAATATGATTTATATATTTAATTTTTGTATACATTTATATATTACAAAATATAGAATATATATTACAAAATATAGAATTTTTAAGAATAAAAAATATATAGATTAATTTTTGTCGTTTGCTTTTAGCCTACCGAGATAGCCCGAAACCCGAACGTTTAGAATTAGGGTTGGAAAATTATAACCCGATTAGCCCATACCCGATTAACTCATAACCCGAATATGGCTGACTCAAAATTCGATGGGTTGACCCGATTAACATCACTAGTTAGAGATATTTAATTGCTGAGGAAAAAGACTGTGTTAATCTTCATAATTTCACATTAGCATTAATGTACATTTGGTATAAAGTTTGTGACAAAAACTTATGTGTGGGCGTGCTTTCGAACTCGCATCCTCTGACCTGACACAGAAAAACGGTATATTATATACTCCATTCGTCCACCAAAAATAGTCTTATTGGTGTACGACACGTGTTTTAATGTACAATTAGTAAAGTAAGAGAGATATGAATAAAGGTGACTATTCTTGTGAATAAAAATTATTGTTCATGTGAATAAAATTATTATTTTAATAAATAAAAGTTATTGTTTTGTGAATAAAAGTTATTGTTTTAATAAATAAAAGTTATTGTTATTGTGAATTAAAAGTTATTGTTCCCGACTTCTTGTGAATAAAAGTTAGTATTTTTGTGAATAAAAGTTACTTGTCTTGTGAATAAAAATTATTATTTTAATAAATAATAGTTATTGTTCTTTTGAATAAAAATTATTATTATAATGAATAAAAGTTACTAATCTTGTAAACAAAAGTTTCTGTTTTCGTGAATTAAAGTTACTTTTTTGTGAATAAAAATTATTTCTTGTGATTAAATGTTATTGTTCTTGTGAATAAAAAGTTATTGTTGTAATTTATAAAAGTTACTGTTTTTGCGGAAAAAAATTATTGTTCTTATGAATAAAAGTTATTGTTTTAATGAATAAAAATTGTTGTTCTTCTTGATAGAAGTTATTGTTCTCGAAAATAAAAGTTATTATTTTTATGAATAAAAGTTATTGTTTTTGTGAATACTAAGTTATAAATTTTGTGAATAAGAGACTTTTCTTATGAATAAAAGTTATTATTATAATAAATAAAAATTATTATTCTTTTGAATAAAAGTTATTGTTTTAATGAATATAACTTATTGTTATTGTGAATAAAGTTATTATTTTTGCAAATAAAAGTTATAATGACAATTATCTCCTTTTTATGTTCTCTGTTTAAAGTCTAGTGTGCCATTAACATTTTTTTTCCCTAAAAATTTAATTTATATTAATTAAGTTCTCATTCCAAATAAGAAAAGAATTTAATGTCTTATTTGATTTTATGGAAAAATATTATTTTGAATTTAACCAAAATCTCATTACAAATAAAATGTATAAAAGTCTTATTTGATCTAATAAAACATCTTATATGATTTTATAAAAAAATCTTATTTATAAATTTAAGAAGAAAAATTTGAAAACTTTACTTGCTATTAAAATAGAAGACAAAAGGCTAGGTAAAAAAACTAGGCTAAATCGCCTTATACCAAACATCAGACATGATGTTTGTATACATAAGGCTTTACCATTGTGCAACAACATGATTATGTATTTATGTCAACACGTCTGTATTACATTGTAAAAGTCTGGCCGGGAATAATAATAATAAAAAAAAAATTGGATTTGGTAAAAATCAATACCGGATTTGACTCGCGCTTTCTGTGCGCGCGCATAGGAGTGTGGCCTGAAAATTTGTTGTATTAATAGATATGTGAATACACCTATCAGATAAATAAAAACTCAAAATATAAAATGCAATAACAAATTAAAATACGTATCCCGTTAACACAGATAGTTTTCCTCATTCGAATATTATTGCAGTTCACCTTCTAAAAAACTCTTAACGTAAGAAAAAGAATTATTAAAATAAAGAAGGCAGAATTATTGGCAGAGCTTATCCAAAACAAACATTATATATATTCGGACCATTACAGCCAAACTCCTCCCACCTACAGACTCAAAAACAAAGTCTGCTCTCATCGATCCCAACATTCTCATTTCTCAACCCTAACAACTGCAATGGCAGCAACCAAAAGCCACTACCTCGGCGGCGCAGCCAGGCTTTCCTCGGCGGAGTTCGCCGATCAATTTGAATTCGACGAAGCCGATGTCTGGAAAACCACCACCGACCAAAGGGAGACCAGAAAATCAATTTCCAACCCCCGCCCGCTCCGGAAACCTCTCCGGAAAGCCGCCACCGTCGCCGACCGCTCCCCGTTCGGGGCGAAATCCCTGCCGATGAACATTCCGGACTGGTCGAAGATCCTCAGGAGCGAGAACAGGGCAGGCGCGGGAGACTGTACGGACGATTACGAGGACGAGGAGGATGACGACGACGGAAATGACCGAATGCCCCCTCACGAGTATTTGGCGAGGACGAGAGTGGCGTCGCTGTCGGTGCATGAAGGGATCGGGCGGACTCTCAAGGGCAGGGATTTGAGCAGGGTGAGGAATGCGATCTGGAAACAGACCGGCTTCGAAGATTAGCGTTTCGTGTGACTGAATTTTAGGACAGCATTGATCGTATCCTCTGGTTTCTGGAGTGCCGCTTTTTTGTTAGCTTTGATCTCAGAGGATTGCGACTACTGATTGATCTCTTGTATGAGTCAATCTGTGATTACTAACTGTTTAGGAAAGGGTGGAATTGAATGTTACCTTTTGGTTTTGGGTAAATGGCGACGTTTTTGCGCCATTCTTCTTCCACAGTAGCTTGATTTAGAGGTATTATATTCATAATTATTTTAGTGTTAGTATGTAAAATGTTTAATTTATGGGAATAAAGTTATCAATCTTGGTGGTTTAAATTTTGTCAGATGAGGTTGATCAACAGATGATTACTGGGTTGCTTCTTAAAAATTACAATTACTTTAATTTTAACATTTTTTTTGGCGTTTATTGTTATTTTTAAATGCTAAAGCTGCAAGTGTTGCATTCTATAATTTGCAGTTTGTCTTGCTTCTTAATTAAGATATAGTATTAACTTATTCACTCAAAAAAAAAAAAAATTATGGATTAGTTGGTTCCTAAATAGAAATTGTTTGGTGTCAACTTGAAAATGGTGGATTTAATCTT
This sequence comes from Monilaria moniliformis, assembly GCA_034509125.1. NCBI lineage: Eukaryota > Viridiplantae > Streptophyta > Magnoliopsida > Caryophyllales > Aizoaceae > Monilaria > Monilaria moniliformis. Next base: position 14,249 of record JAYDZE010369256.1, read on the forward strand.
AAGTCGAAAAGGAGGATTTATTTAGAAAGAGTGGGTTTATGAGCTATTAGCATTATTGGTAGGTAAGAAAACAACTGGCTAACTGAAAACAACCCCTTCAAGTAAAATCCACTCATTTATGAATTCACTTATGTGTCAACCTTTGGTTCAATCTTACGTGTGTCTTTGCATTTCCATTAAGTTATATAGTATCCTATTTTCTTTTTTTCTTTTTCTTTTTTCAAATTTGCGTGGCGTTGAGGCATCCATAGTGTAGTCTATAGTGCACAGCTAATTACTCTCTACATATGTCCGACGACGACGACGATCATAATAATAATAATAATAATAATAATAATAATAATAATAATAATAATAATAAATTTTATTTGGTTGAAAAATACCACTAAGGTGCTGTTCTAATTCTAGTGGTTAAAAAGTTTAGAATCACCGCAAGGTTACAATCATGTTATTTTCTTGACTTTAGGAAGACTGTTGGATGATATTTATTGGACGATCTCGAGCATCTTAATCCCAACTTTGGATGCAAGAACACTAACGTAGAAAGTGTTACAAAATTTTGATCATACCTTGGCAGACAAAGTGTACATGAAAATTTGATCGAAAAAATTTCCATAGATACATCCCAGTTAGATGAGTGTAGCATTATAAAGATTTTAATTAAATTTATTTTTTCAAATACAATTAATTTCATTGTGAATGAAGTGACTTTATAGATTTGGTGCCGTATTTTTAGTTCTCATAAATAAAATAATTTTTACGATAATTCAACCTCTTACATATTAGTTGGTACGATAGTAAAAATAAAATATATAACTCAAAAAAAATGCCACAAAAGTAAGATACATCTCTCTTGGACACTTTTGTTGTTCACAATTAGATAATCCGAAAAGGATTAATTTTTGCAATCATAATCTTGTGGTTGAAACAGGGGGCGCTACCTGATTAATTACAATTTGAATCCATAGTTTCTCCCATCTTATTCTGTTAATTTGACAATAAAGTCTAATTAATGCGATAACTAATGAACCAGCAAACCCGGGATAACAATTCTGACGCTAATCTTGACGAAATAAAGAAAGAAACCATCAAACCAAAAAGTTTCATGAAAGCAACCAATTCCTCCTGTACTAACATAATTTTCTTAATATATAGCTGCCTAATTTGTATTATCAAAACCAAGAGAGTAAATAACAAGACATGGACGGTGGTCGGTACCAAGGTTGTTAGTTGTTTGATATTTCCCACCCCAACGATTTCAATTTCGTGGAAAACAAGCACCATTCCTTCACGTTCAGCCAACTTAATATTTTCAATAGATTTACATTATATTTCACAAATAAGACAGGATCCAATTTACATACTAGTATCATTTTGACGCCTGATATTTTCATTTAAGATTGTTTATTAAGGCAAATTTAGATTTAGCAGAGGCTGTTTTAACTTCAAATCTGGCCTCTGATTAGAAAAAGAAATGGAGGCCAACCAACCTTTAAGCTGGCCGAGATCCGAACACACCCAAAGCCCACCTTTCGGCATGGTCGAAACTGGGCTGGCGGCCCAATAGGCCTACAGCATTCATATTTTTTGTTGGGATCTTATTCGAAAAAATCGATTTTATTTAAGCAATTCTATAGTTCTATTCACTAAACGAGATTAAAAATTTAACGAATATGATCTATATTTGTCCTTATCCAGAACCATCATCCTAATTTTGTTCTCTAATTGAGATTCAGCATTGTGGTTTAACTACAATTAATTATGAATATGCCACTAAATGTGGACTTACAATATAATTATGCGACTTTTTGTGCTAATAATTTTTGCACGAGAGGAAGTAAAAAGGTATAGAAAAAGTAGGGGAAAGGTCATGGAGCCCAAATTAAATTACTTTATAGCTCAAGACGACTCCCATTAAATAGCCTAATCCAAAATAAGCTTTTTCAGGTGACTATTGATTGTATGCGCGTGGAAGGATTTTTCAGGAGCAAGATCCAAATTTCAAATAATAGAAATTGCTAACTAGGCGGAACAATCTATGAACAAATTTACTGAAATTAAAATAACTCGACCCTGATATATAGGTTGAAGGGGAAACATCTTACCAATAAAACTTCTATGTTTATTTGTAAATATTGAGTTTATGTAAATTTGATCAATTTGCTATAATTGTTATATTATTAATTCTAATGTTTGGTTAAAATGGTTCATATAGAGAAAAAGAATCTTTTGGAGGCAACTAATGGTAGTAGATCAATTTTATGTGATCGACACTGATCCAAGAGTTGAACAAAATTAGGCCAGTATTTGAGTTGGAGGTTTGACTATTTGGTGGGTAGAACGAGAACTGTAATTTTAATATTATAATTAAGAGAACCTTTAGTCATAAAAATGGTCCTTAATACAAAGTTGAATTAGCGACAATAGGTAAGGTAAGTAACTGGAAAGTTTAACCGGCGGCATTTAATCCTACCGGGTGGTTTTAATTAATTATGTCTAGTTTAAATAATTATATTTGATATGGTCCGTATATTAATATACATGAATGGAGATTATACATTTTCCAATCATTATATATTATAATTAGCGATTCAAGCTCTCGACAATTCGTGATCTTATGTGGCGTCATCTACATCTATTTTAAATTCTTCATATATACCTTTTTAATTTCATATAATATTTTTTAAATTATATTTTAATCATTTTTTACACATAAAAAAACCACAATTTACCTTAATTAAATAATTGAATTAAATTAGTAGAAATTTATTTTTATTAAATAAGTTCATAATTTACCTTAATTATTTTTCCACAAAAAAATTCAATAAAAAATACTATTACATTTTTATTTATTTAATTTTGTGTTGTATAATAGATTGTTTCAGTTAAGATTGATATTCCTTATAACTCAAAAGGAATATAATTATACAAAAAAAAAAAAACTCATCACATTTTCATCACAGAAAATTCAATTTCGCGGCCTTGGTTAAAATATGTAATATATCTAATACCATATTGATTTTTTTTCACAAATATTATATTTATATGGAACAAATAGATAAATCTTATCACACTTTCAAAATGTTGGAATCGAAGTTTGACCAATAATAAATATGGTCAAAACATTTAATTTACTGAAATTAAATGTTATAGCCT
>JAYDZE010369366.1:0-17400 GCA_034509125.1 Monilaria moniliformis
AAGCGTTGTGGGACAATTGCGAAAATTGTCAAAGTCATGATATTAGCGGCTGATTTTCAAACTTGCGGGACTGATCAAAATTTGACCAAATTTCATGATTTTTCCGGCAATTTGCCATATATATAATAAAGCCATGCAAAAAGCGGAAAACAAAAGCAAAATCAAAGGCATGATCAGTGGGGTTAGGCTTGTGATAAATTTCAGCACTTGTCTCCTTGATTGAATGCACACATCCCCACTTCTTTCAAACAAAACGGGCGCACGTAAATTTCACTTTTTCTGAGTAGACTATTTTTATTTTTATTTTAATAAAAAATTGTAGCAATAAATTTAAAAATTAATGAATGAAGAAACTGGAACAATTAAAAAAGAAATAAAACAGAAAAACGTAAAAAACTTACCCACCCAACCCCTCCTGACCCCCTCTTGCGTCGTACCCCCACCCCCCAACCTCTTCTGCTAATTGCCAGCCGCAACCACCTCTCGCCTCCACGACCACCTATCCACTCTCCTTCCCCTTCTTTGCAAATGAAAAAGGTTTCGCTTTTAATTAGTGATATTCAAAATTGATGATGCAAGTGGTGGGTGCCGGTGGGAGCAGTGCGGGCAATGACGACTTTCGCCCAACGACAACGGCAGCGGCAGTGCAAGCTCGTCTAACTAGCAGAGGGAGGGGACGGGATTGGTAAGGTGGAGGGATGGCTTTGATGTTTGTTGAAGATTTTGAAAGTTGAGTGACGACGCTCGTCCGGGGCGACGGTGGGGGTGATATGGTCGAGAATTCGAGCAGCTCGGTTGGTCTGAGGTGTTAACGATTGTGCTCGAGTCACTCACAAAGAAGAAAATGAGATCTTGACGGCCCATGCACATGATCTCCGCGGACGTCAAGTGCGTGAGGAATCTCATCGGAGAATCGCTTGCCTTGATAGTGCAGAACATTGCGATGACAGTTGACACTTACAGTCCTGGTGATGCTGGCCGCTCATCGGGCTCCATGGATACGTTCACATGAAGTACATTGGAGGAATGAGGGCACAGGAATATTTAGGCTTTTGTAAAATATAAAATACAAATTTTCAATTATTACTAAATTAAAATAATAAAAGGATATTTTCGTAAGAGTATCTATAATTAAAATAATTTATTTTTGTGGCCACTATTAGCTTTTATTTAAGTAAAAAGTTATTTTAAATTTTGTCTCTCACTATATATATTTTATAGGATAGAGTTAAAACAAAAATATGTTTAAATAGTCAGTGCATTGAATTTTATAAAGTAATTTTTTTGAATCTGTAAAGTAATTGGATTGAAAATCCCCAAAATAAGTGTACGCTTACACCATATAATATTAAAAATATATGGTGTAAATGGATACCTGTTTCGCATTTAATAAAAAATAATATAATATTCGCATATTTAAAAATATATAAAAATCGTCCATTTTTGTTTGAATGACCAAATTTAGCTTGAATGAAAATGTAAACAAAGCTGCAAGATTAGAGATCGAAATTTGACTTCTAGTTATAATCACTTTTTTTAAAAATATAAGGGTGCATTAATTTAATCAATTTGTAACAAAGATAGGTAAGTTATCATTTCATGGTTCGAAAGATAAGAGATTTTATTTATTAATTATAATTTTACTTCCTTCGTCACATAATATACATATTTGGTCATTTTGAAGTGTCTCACAAAATAGTATACATTTCTCAGTTTTCTTTGTTTAGACATATTTTCATTGTATTTTACCATTTGTATACATATTTACAAAAAATCCGAACATATACATTAACTAACAAAAAAAAAAAAATGAGGTCATTACTCCACTCATAAAATACATTACATTACTTTTATTACAATTTATATCATTACCAAAGTGTACACTATTTTTCGGAATCGAGTGAATATTAGTCACAAGATTATGAGGGAGAAATGTCACAGAGAAATATTAAATTAATATCTCACATGGGAAAATCAAATAATGGAGACTTCAAGTCTTCCGATTTCCGTACAAGGACCTAGCAGCACAGCACTTGTATTGCTCTCGCATCCCCATTCTATAAAGGTCGGAACTCAATACCTTCGACGATAAATCCCGACTTGTCGTAGGGGCTATTGATCTCGGTGAGCCACGCCTCCGCCTCGCCGTCGTCGCCGCAGCCGTTACAGAACCTTCCCATTTCTATCTCTAACCATCCATCTCTTCTCACCTTTGCTATTTTCCCAGTTTCTCTAGATTCAATACGCTCTTTTTTGCTAGCATTATGACCGAGAGTTAACCTTAATACTGTGTTTGATGATCTTAGGCCTTCCTTGCTTTCTAGCCAAAACACTAAATAGGCTGCATAGGTTGTGTTTTTGGACAGCATTTCAGTTTTTATCTTGCCTTGAATGTGAATCCATCCTATGGTTGTTAGCTTTGCCACTTCTAAGAATCTGAAAAAAATTAGAAAATATGTAAACAATGTGAAGGGATTTTAAGTCACAATCAAAAATTCAAATCAAATTATTTCAAAAGACAAAAAGCAAAGGAATTTTATGAAATTATTTAAAAGGAATAATTTTCATTTAAATCATAATTTTTCGTTGACTTCTGGTCAATCCCATAACTTTTGAAACTGGAACATAGCTGACACGTCACCACCAATTTCACCGGAATTTTGATATGTGGGATAATTGAGAAAATGTCAAAAGTTATGATTTTATGTTCCAGTTTCAAAAGTTAGGAGATCGACCAGAAGTCAACGAAAAGTTATGATTTAAATGACAATTATCCCTGTTTAAAAACTTAAGATTGTTTAGTAAGAGTTTCAAGAAATGGAACCTGGACATTGTGTTTGGCATAAAATCCCAACAGCCTTTCCAAGAAATCATAAGCTCCCTTGCTCCAACCATGAAACACTTTCTGCCACTTCTTTTGTCAATAGAAAAACTCTGCATAGGAGTTCAAGAAACACTATTACAATGAAATTTAAGATTTGTGATATTAAAATAAAAATATGGATGGGTTATATATTAATCAATAGCAAGTAAGTAAAGTCTAGAAAATTGACTTTTCAGCTAATCATATGATTTAAATGATATGATATCATATCTTGCATCACATACCTAACTCAGGAAATTAGATTGACTCGAATCATAGGTAGGAACTAATTAAGTAATATCTGAGTGGTCCATCAACATACGTGTAACGCAATCAATATTAATAATGTTTTCTAATCTATGCATTTACAGTAATTTTTGTAATGTAAAATTTTCTACATTGACTAACAACTCCACTAAGCTTCACCAACTTTTAGAAGGTACAACACTCCGATAATGAACAGTGTACTACTATGAAGTTGATATTGATATATTTCAATATATTTAAAAATAGCTGTCTTATTTCATGTAATTTTATTCAAAAAAAAACATAGTAAAAGAAAATCTAACTTGACTGCACCCTTAGACATAGTCTCGTAGAGACGAACTAATCAATGACCAATTCTTGTGTGTTTTTGTTTCGTAATTATTTTATGTTTTAATTGATAACATCTACTGATGAAATGAAATACGAGAAGACCGTGATGCTATTGATATATTATGATAGATAGAATGAGGTTGAAATGTTACCATTTTGCCTTGATCAATGAGGATAGGAGAGTCACAGAGGCTGAAATAGAGATCCTTCTTGGTGGCATATTTGAGAGGAGAAACTGCTTTGGAGATTATTTCTTGGTAATCAAGCGGCAAGAATCTCTCCCAGACGAGGTCGTTTTGTGCTACAGATTTGAGCTCTTTCGACACAACCGATGATCTCGAAGCATCCAAAGCTGAAGTGTATGACAGAATCTCTGATATGCAACCCTCGGGCAAACTTGCAAACCACTCCATATCAAACTCTCTCTCTCTCTCTCTCCCTCTCTCTCTCTCCTGATGGTGATGAAGTATGTGTAGTTTGTGTGGGCGCAAGTAAAGAATAATGTGTTTCGTCATATATATATACATACACGATAGCGAGAGAGAGAGAGAGAGAGAGAGAGAGAGAGAGAGAGAGAGAGAGAGAGAGATGAACTAAAAAGACCCTTCAAATTTTCTTGCTAAAATTGAAAGAAACTGTCAAACACACGTAATTGTTTGGTTTAGTTTGGTCTGAAATTTGCAAGTCCTTTTCTTACCTACTTTCACTTGGCGCACGGGAATTTTGATGGTGGATTTGAATAGTATTATTTCAATTCAATGATCACGATTATAGATAGTGAACCTAGGTGTCACGTCAAATTAAATAATAATAATAATAATAATAATAATAATAATAATAATAATAATAATAATAATAATAATAATAATAATAATAATAATAGTCGGGTTTTGTTCTAATCTAAACAAATATGTCTTGTAATCATTACTAAACATTTTAATCAGAACCCAAATTAAGAAACAGGTTGCCTTGGTGTTAATGATTACGTTAGCTAACAAGTCATTACTACTACTAATAATAACAACAATTATATTAGTTAATAATTGAAATTTTAAGTGAAAAAAGGAGTTTAATAATCATCCCAAGTTCCCAACAACCCCTCTTTTACCAAAGAAAAACAGCGACTTAAATACATGTCAAAAGAAGAAAACTTCAATTCAGCCACTATGAATATTCATGCAGAATACTTTTCAAAAGTCCACATCCAAAATAATCATTTGACTCATCCAATTCCAAATTAATTAATACATTGCACTATATTCTTAGCTTATATGTTAAAACATGTTATGATAAGTAAACTAGAATTATTTATCGTTTGGTTTCCATCATACAAAAAGTGCAGCTTGCGTTAAAGTAGTTAGATTGAAATCGGTTTGCGCGCTACTCACTATTTTGGCATGATATAAGTTGTTAGTGTAACCCACAAAATTAGTGAGATAGCTAATCATACCTCCTAGATAACATGGATTAGGCAAACTTATCTATCAAACGGGTCCTTAGTATTTTGAAGGGGTTTTCAAGAAAGCGCTATTTTTGGATTTAAGTGGCAAAGATATACAGACTGAAGAGGATGACATTTTCCATCATGAATCCTCTCAAGATCACATTTTTCACCAAATTTCCCCAAAAAATCCTAGCTTCACAAAATTGTCATAAAATTTAAGGAAAAAATAGTCTATGTTATGAAATTCCAACTACAAAATACAAATCAAGTGCAACTGCCAATGCGTTTCAGCTTACTTTTATATCTGCTACTTTTCTCATTCTCTCTCTTTTTTTCTCCCTTTTTCCTGCAGAAAATATGATTTTGTTGTGTAACGGGTTTGTCCAACTATGAAGAATGGATCACATGTCTATAGATTAGTCTTCGGCTTGCTAGGAGAAATGCGCCTCGTCACAGACCGCATGGTCACGAACTCCTCTGCAGAAGAAGGGTGAATGCCAATCTAACACAATATAGAGAAGATGTTAGCAGCTACCTGATATGATCTGAGTTTGTGCAATCTATACATAAACGAAGTAGCAAATATCTCACACGTCATCTGCTTCTTGGAAGTTCAAGAAAACAGACGAACCAAATCATAGAAAAGTTCAATTAACGAGGTTAAAGAAAGGCACCCATAATCAAACAATCTATAGTTACTATCAAGGCAATAGTTGTGTGTTCAACCAAATAGGAGATGGTTCTGCAGTTTTTAAGGACAAATATCTCTCCGTAATGTCATTTGGTGTATTGTTCTTGTGGATTGTGATGCAATTACATGTCTTTGAATAGTGTAACTGACGATTCTAAACAAGTTGATGAGACTCACCGTGCTGTCGAATTGTGCTTTGGTTGCTCCACACTTGAGTGCAACAGCAAGTCCCTGTGTGGAGATAAATACGAGAGAGTCATGGTTCGGTTAGAAGCAAAAGTTGTGAGACAGAATTAACAATGAATGAAGAACTTATTTCAAGTACCTGCATGATTTCCGGAGCATCAGGCCCACACATGGATGCTCCAAGAACCTTATCAGTCTCAGCATCAACGACGAGCTTCATGATTGTTTTCTCTTGTCGTCTGCACAACAACAATGGTATCATCAAAAGAGCATGTTTAAGAGTTTTACAAGTAATATTAAATGATCTTTCATACAGAATGAACTTTACAAACCCATACCCGGAAATAGTATTCTTCATTGAATTAAACGTAGACGTGAAAACTAAAATGTCACCAGTTGCTTTCTCTAGAGCCTGTTCCTCACTTAGGCCGACTAAAGACAGCGGCGGTATGCTAAGTAAGACAAGTACACGTTCAATGTTAAAGGCTTAAGAAATCGGATGAAACAAATAATTGGACACTAGGAAGTACTAAATTATCATAAAATGTTTCATACAATCAACGGATAACAAGGATAATATGAAGGATACATCGAGAAGCCACTTATTTACTATATACAAGTTCAAAGTTTGCAATGCTAGTTATTTAGATTAGTCTAAATCTAAAATCCAATACCAGAATGGAAAAAACAATTAATTAAAATGTCCAAAAGTAAAATGTCCTGCTATGAAGATGGCAATACCAGAACACAGCACAAGGAACATTGTCATAATCAGGTGCGGTAGGTTGTCCACCAAAGACGGTTTTCTACAACAGTAACAAAAAGACAAACATTTCTATCAATGAAGACAAAATTTAATTAGAGTATCATGATATATCCGGATCTTAGTAAAACACGTGGAAGTTTAGGGTGAGAGAGAGAACATACGGCAAAACAGGTCCCTTCCATCAAGGCAACAGGAGTAAGATTCAATCTATTTGTAATGTCACCTATGGCCCATATGCTGGGTATGTTCGTGCAGGAGTATTCGTCGACCTGGCATCTGAGGTTAAGTGAACTACAGAAAACCAAACACGAAAAACTACAAATAGCAGTTTCCTTAACATCTGTAATGATCCAATGTAAAAGTTTGGGGATCCAACTTGTAATTTATTATTTGCAATACAGGAAGACGAATAATGGAGTATAGAACATTGATAGGCTAAAAGGAACTGCAGTCTTGACCTAATGTGCGGTAATACACCGTGCTGATATCATTTAAATATAAATTTGGTCTATAATTTTCAGAAGTCTTTACCTCTGATCACGAACTTTCCAGCAATAAAGAGAAAATTTTACAATTATGTCTAACAGATAACAACTCACCTTCACAGCGCCAGTTGTACTATCAAGTTCAACTCCTACAGATTCCAAATTTAGCCTTTTAGTGTTTGGGATCCTGCCTGCAGCCAACGAGTAGAAATCATCATTGGCCTCTCATTAAGGGAAATGATTATACCAAAATTTAATTCATTTCCAAGAACAGATGCATATTAATGTTCAACAAAAACAAACTATGAAATTTTAGAGCCATGTGTTCAAGTGCAGGATCGTTCAAGTGCAGGATCGTTTCAACATAAGAAATAGTTCAAGAAATTGCGTTCATTGCAACCATATTAGCAGCATACAAGATAAAGTCACCACTATCTTGTGCACATTAGTGACAATGTTCAGTAATTACCTGTGGCAAAGAGTACTACATCAGCCGTAATTTCTTCACCATGGCTGGTTTGAATTTTTATACCCTCTTCTGTTTTAACAAGCTGAATCACCAATTAATTGTGTCACTAAAGGAACAAATAGATAAGTCATTACCAATATCAAGCATACAATGTGAATACAACACAATTTTTTTATTTCCAGTGTGGATTTCCTTTGGCAAAAAATTTCCATTGGATTTCCTTTTCTCACTGTGTTTGTGATCTGATGAAATTGAGAAGTTGAATTGACAAATATGTGGCACCTCAGTTATTGTTGTCCAAGGATGCATGGTGATTCCTCTAGCTTCTAGATTTCTTGCAACCAGTGCTCGCATCTCATTATCAAAACCTCTGATAAGATTTTAGGAAAGAATAGCATGAGATCATCTTATCAAGTATAAATAAAGGTCAGTAAGACAATGTGATAATATGCTAGTATATATAAAAGGTAGGTAGCTAGAAACCACAGAAGAATGATTTTACAGAACTATTTTCACCTTAAAGGAAGTTCTTTTCTGAAACACAGATCAACATTTGCACCCATCCCTCGCCATATTGAAGCAAACTCAAGGGCAATATACCTGCATTAAGAATTTGAGATAAGTGACGATCACTTCTATTTCCACGCAGCCTAGATGGATGTGTTAAAACACACTACAACAGAGATAGTCAGTCAGTCACCCTCCACCAAGTATGACAGCTCGCTTAGGCAACTCTTCCAAGCTCAATGCCTCATCTGAAGTTATGGCTAATTCCTGCAGTTAACCACAAATACAGGTGTGCATCATAGCAGATCATACAGGAAAAGTTCACCATAACAATAAAGGGCACTAAAACAAATAAACAGGTCATGATCACCTAAAGTATTCTAGATAACCAGAACAAGTTTAACCAGTAAGTAAAAGTGTGTTTGTACTCTTTACAGTTAATCAGTAAGATTTGCATTCTCTACAGTTAATCAGTAAAAGTGAGTTCGTACTCTCTACAAGCACTAGTTTAACCAGTAAGATTTGCATGCAGTTAATCATAATAACAACAGTCACACTCACCTGACCTGGAATATCCGGACGCTGAGCACGGCTTCCAGTTGAAATTAGGATATTTTTTGCAGAATATCTTAGTTTTGTCCCATCAATTTGAATCACTTCAACGTCATTAGGACCTGCAACTCTTCCCTCTCCTTCAAATAGCTTAACTCCAGCATTTGCAAGTAGACGCTTGTATGTTCCATTTAATCTAACTATTTCTTCTGTCTGCCAAGTATCAATAGAAGATTAACAAAACGCATGAGATAAATCTTGAAATCAATTTCTCTGAGTATTGAGTTTGAAGAATATCCAGTACATTCCACATACCTTCTTGTGCAAGTGCTGCTTCCAATTAAAATCAATTCTCTCATTCAGCTCCCATCCATAATTCCTTGCGTCCTGCAAGCCCAATGGAGAATTAATTGAAAACATGCATCGTTCAATAGGTCAAAAAACAAGATCAGATCAACTTCTTGATAAATTATATTTAATAGATTCTGGAACCACGCCATATTAATTCAAGATTTCAAATAATTAGATCGGAAAGTTTGATTATGGAATTCAAGATTGATTATATCTTGAAATTCTTGGCTATGGGGGTAGTGGACAAATGATAAATCGAAATGTCAATATAAACTAAAAACAAAAGGTGACTTTCTTATCAAGAAGCAGAACTTATATATATTCATAGTTGCATAACCGAATAGATACGTAACTGCAAAGTAAAGGGTCAGATATAAAGCAAAACAGGAGCAAGTAAGAGACAAGAATATAAAATAGGAAAGCTGTAGATTCTATATGAGTTTTTGAAAATGAAAATCCCATGACACACCAAATTCGACAAGTAAGAGAACCTGAATAAAGAATCAAAATTTTATCTTTGAGAAACTTAATGGAATCAAAGTTCTCCAACTCCAAACTACCAAACTTACTTTAGTCAAAGATAAAGAATTGGATAAGCATTACTAATTACATAGATCACTCAAGGGCCCAAATTATTATTAAAAAATAAAATAAATAGACTCTAGTGATAACTCAAAAAATCTTGCTGGAATGTAGGTTTTCTATATTTCATTCACATTACTCAGTCAAAAACTCACCTCTAGATCAGACCCAAAAGAAGCACCGTAAAATAATATCTTTTTGGGAACACAACCACGAATGACACACCTGAAACACAACAAATAGTACTTTAGCTGCATTGCCAATCTCAAAATTAATAACTTGCAGCTCATATACATGAGACAAACTAACAACATAAATGGATTCTAATTCCGAAAAGTTGACTACTTTATAAAGGAATGCCATCCTTCATGCACAAGCAGTAAGGCTGACAATTATTGAACCAGCTTAACAATTATAGCTCGGAAAACTATATATGTCTAACAACATTTGCTGCTACAGATATCATCAATATAGTATCCGATCAGTTACTTTATCTTATTTAGTTCGATAGCTTAAATCAATACTCTCCCAGCACAATTTTTACCCAAAATCTCAACTGAATATTATTCTTTTAATTCAGGAAGCTTGTCCTGAGCATTCTAAATGCAACTAATACTCTACAAGATCCAAACTCAAAACAAAACTATATGCGAGAATTTACAATTTGTTGCATAGAAAAGATCGGAAAAGCAATCCTCAATACTAATAGCATAACAAATATCTACCTTTATTCAGCTGCTACAGAATCAGAAATTACTGAAGCGTCGAACAGATTCATTAGCACATGAGCAGATCATAGAACTTCTTTTTAAGTAGTCTTCCTAAATGCAATTCTCTAGATAATTGCCAGGAAATTGTGCATGTCTATCAACAAGCTGGATAATCAGTCCCAATAAAATTAAAATTTAAAAGAGACTTCTCATAGGTTTTGGCCGACACCAAGGAAGTGAACCAGTAAAGGTGCAGGAATTCAAGCAGATACTCTCTGTAAAACTATCATTACAAATGTATCATGCACAAACCTAATGAATATAATATTTCTTTTTACTTACGTTCCACCAACTCCTCCAATAACTTCAGAGCTGATAGGGTGAAAAGGAAGCTCACAGATTCCAACCTGTGACAACGTACAATGTCTTTCAGTGACAGATTACTTATAAAACATTGCACTATCAAAAGGACTCGACAGCTCAAAAAGAAGCGAACAACGTTATATCTAAACAACCTTAAAAGATCTTAACAAGGAAAATAGATAAGTAGAAAAATACTCAACCATGACTGAGATAAGGATCAGACATCTCTGGCCCCATACAGTTTGAAGAATGACCCCTTGTAGCACTTTCTCAGTCAGTTATATAGATTAAAAGCACAGATTTTTGCTGACATACATTGATTGATGCATAAACCGACACCACATTTCCCACAATCAAATGTATAACAGCCTATCAAGGCTTGCAGAAATGGAAGAATTTAACATATTTGGCTGAGCTACAAGCTTAAGAGCACAACTTACACGTTACAACTTAAACCAGCAACAATAAACAGGACAGGGAATAACATTAACATCTGCCTGAAGGAAGAAGAGATTTCTAGCAATGTTTTATAGCCTAATTATTGGATTTCACTAGGTAGTTTATATTGTTGCACCATATATCTAGAGCTCAGCACTAAAGTGAACTATCAGAATACGCAACATGTACAAACAGAAACTCAGAGTTGCATTCTCATTGTTATTACCTTAGCTCCATACTGAGCAGAGAATCGCGAGGCACGAACTCCTCCACTTCCTGCCCCAATCACAAACAAATCGAAGTCATAGTGAGCCTCCCCTTCATTAGATTTATCCAGATCCCCATCAACAAGCATCTTCCTCGTCATTTCCACAACACTACACTCATGAAAAATCCACATACAAGAAAGACTAAGAAACCAGTAGTGAAGTAAGAAAATGAAGATATGAGACCAAACTCACACCACAATCATATTCTGATAAATTTTAATGCCCCATCTTACGAGAAGTTATTACCTGTCAGTCAGTTCCAGTGGAGAAACAAACCCCTAAAGCTAAAAATTAACAAAAGAAGTACAGGAGAAAAATGCGGAGTTTGGAAGAATATGCAGTTAACGGATTACTTCAACTACTCATCCACCTCTATCTCCTCTAGCATTCAGTTAAAGAAAGCACATTTTGATTGTAGTTCAAGAATGTTTTCAAGATTACAACTTTTTGCATACATAAGTAAGAAACAAGCCAGAAATAGATCACCCGACTCACATTTATTCCTCTTGCTCCAAAAGAGAACAATGTCCGATATTGATCTGGGACAAATCTTGGGGAAGGATATGGAACAAAGTATCAGATAATTAATGGGTTATTAAATAGAGTAATACAGAGCGTAAAGGCAACTTTGTGAAGCGCAAGTTTAGAATTTCATTAGCGAATTGAATGCGTGATGACGACAGAAATGGGCATGACAGATGTTTTTTATTGTTGGCTCTAATATTACAAGTAAGAGGAATGGATTGAGAGATACTGTAATTAATTACCGCTGTATTTAAATTTTTTATACTCCAATGATCCAATCATTGAACTGTATGACTAAATATAGACAGTCTACTTCCATTTTATTTGAAATTATGAAAATCTATTTTCCATATATTTGAGAACACAAATTTAACTCCAATAATTAAAACAATAATATATGAAAGCAAAATAATAATAATAATAATAATAATAATAATAATAATAATAATAATAATAATAATAATAATATATGTCATGCATTAAAACGTAATATAAATAGTAATGTCATTGCCATAATGTTATATAACTCTCATACTATATATATATATATATATATATATATATCATTAGGGTTTAATCATACTTTTAGTGCATAATTAGTACCAAATATAATTTATTGAATTTAAAAATAAATGGTCATAATTTAAACTAAATGTCATACATAATATATTCCGCATTTTTAAATTGGGCAATTGTCTAAAAACATGGAATAATAACTGCAGCATATCTCCACTCAAATTTATGACGCAAATTCATAGAATGTGGTATTGTAAAACGTCATTATAACGTTGAATTCATATCATCATAACATGGAATGTATATCAACATAACAATGAAGTTACGTCATTATAACACAAGTTCGCCGAAATGCTTATATATTTTATTTTTTAAATCATTATAGCGCAAGTTCACCGAGATACTTATATATTTCAATACAAGTTCTAAAATATACTTAAGTATGACATTGAATTTAAATCATTATAAAGTTGATTGTAGATAATCATAATGTATAATGTATATCATGATAACGCAGATTGCGGAAAAAATAAAATTGGAAATATCCCACGTTTGAACAGCATAATCAATTTTCAGAAAATCTGTAACTTACCATAACCAATTAATTGATGAATTACCTAAATATTCTTAAGGCTAATAATAATTATATTAACATTGTCACGTGGCACAAAAACAAGTCGTTAGATCTCTAAATCTAACGACTAAAAAATAGTCTTAGCTCTACATTAAAATATGAAAACAATAAGGGTATTTTAGCAAACGGAAAAAATCCCGAAAAATATGAAAACAATAACAACAAATCCAAAAAATATGGAAACAATAACAATCAATATATATAATATATGTTATACTGCTTCTTGGATATCAGTATACAGTATACTGCTTCTTGGATAACATTAACAGTCATCATATATGATATGATATGCTACTTAAATATATTTTTTTATTACACAACGATAATATAAAAAAATTATAACATGCTACGTGTCATGCCCTGATTGGATGATGCGCAACTTTTTCATCGCGTCTTCCTTAGCGTGCTCAAGGCAGTGCATTGTCGTGCTCAGACCCTTGAGCACACATGTACGTGCTTTGGGCAGCCTTGGACAAACATGAAAATGCTCTAAAGTTCTCTATTATAAAATATGAGATTGCACTATTTTGTGTTCCGAATAAACAAATTTTAAAGCATCATTTGAAATCAGTATCAATGAGTTTTGAATCCTAAGATCATTAGTTAGTATAATGTAAGTCGCTATCTTTGGTGTATCATTATCACTAGTTTATTTAATTTTCAAATTTCAGCTTTTCTATTCCATATGTTATTTCACTATATTAGCTAAATTTTATTGTATCGTAGGGTCGATCACTATTCTAAATAATCAATAATAACTTTTCGAAATAAAATATTTTAATTTGATACGTGACAGACGAATTCCATAATACATACATACATACATACATACATATATATATATATATATATAATTTGATATTAAAAAATTCGAAAGTATCCACTACACCGTCGATGATCGATAATTCAAGTGGCAAAATTAAGAGATCCAAACATTATCGATGAACAATAATCTATGTAGCGAAATTAAGGCACTCTTTTATAAAGGAATTATTTATTTGAAAGATAATTATTAATTTCAAAATAGGTCTATTGCAACTTAATTACAAAAATCAGGCCATTTTAACCTTAACACCAAGAAGCCACAATTTATTGCATAAATTTGAACTAGAATACAACTCTGTACAATGATTAAAATGAATGAATTACAATAATTTTATACAAAACCCTGTTAATAAACAGGAAGCATTAACAGTTATATTAGGTTTCCATCATTGGACTTCCCCCTGAATCCTCTCCCTCTTCATCTGTTCCAAGAGAATCCATGGAATCAAATAGGACTTCATAGAAAGTTTAAACACTACATACACGTTGGAGGCTACCCGGCCGGTCAGCACGAACAGTGGAATACCGCGTTGCCAAAGCAACACGACTTCTTCGCAATCTTCTTCACTCCGCCCTCGCTGCAGGACGAATTTGCAGTATCGGAAGGTACGTGCGATCTGTCCATCGCCACGACCATGGGGGCTTTCCGGACTGTCTTTGATGAGGACAGCGCCCACTGCATCGCCCATATGGCGAGCGGCCTCATGTATATGAGGGAACGGAAGTGCCCGTCGGTGGTCCAGCCTTCTGGCGTCTGGAAAGCGTACCTGCACAAGCGACCGGATTATTACCATCTTCGTAGAGGATGCTTACTTTGGGATTAACGAAACCCTAAGGAGATTAATATACCCTAATTGGATGGATGCACTGTACATCCAGATGTACGCAAATAGGCAAAAGTGAACTGAAAACGTCGTGTGTGGTGAGTTGATGTGGCTTACCCGTATCCCTCATCCGACCAGCCAGCGAGGAATATGCCTTCAGCGGTGGTGAAAGCCTGCTCCGTCATTCCGGCGTGGATCATGGTAGCAGCCGCGGCATAAGTTACTCCCGTCCACACTTCTCGAGACTGCATGCAAGTTTCATCTACCTTACCACTCGGATGCATCCCGTTAACGGCCCCGATCCTGCCTCCTTGAACTTTCATGACGTTGAAATCGTGGATCTTCTGGAGCGCGCTTCGGATCTTGCACTCGTCGAAAAGATCGGGCAAGCCTGATGCGGCCGTGTACCATTGCCCTGCAAGCTGATCGGCTTGGATGGATTTGCTGTTACTGCTAGACCCACTGTCATAATTGAAATACGACCCGTTCCATAGCTTCTCCTCGAATACGGCTTTCGCCTTTACGAATTTATTCTTGCACTTCTCGGCAAAGGCTTGGTCGCCTAGTTGGACGGCCATGGTCGCGGCAGCTTGCAGTGCGGCGAGCCATAAGGAACCGCAGTAAGCACTTATGCCGTGAACAGTCCATGTATCATATGTTTGATCTGGGAACCCGTCATTCTCAATCAAACCGTCATTGTCCCTATCAAATTGGTCCATGTAGTCTATTGCAGCGCAGACAGCAGGCCAGACATCTGCTCCGAATGAAAGATCCCCCGTCGCAGTAAAGTCTCGGTATACCTGAAGAACAAACTTCGGGTTCAGATCCTTCCACCTACTTGTGTCGTGTATGTTGTATGCATTCATCTCGTGCCATGGATCGTGAGTTCCGAGATCGTGAGGAACGGCTCCTTTCACCTTACGGATTCCGTGATTCCCCTCAGCTAAAAACTTGACTTTCCGTCTATCCTCAAACAGCACAGCTTTTGCGAATTCCCATTGTATGCTGAGCTCAATCTTCGGAAACAGCTCAAGAAGTGCGAAAGACGCGTAGAAGTGCACATCATACGTGCACCACATGATATACTCGACCCCTTCCAAATACAAAAACCTACCTACATCATCATCATCGTTCACGGGCTTTGTTGACTTGATAGGGGAAGTTGCGAGGAAGTTCTCTCCACCACCACTCCCACAAGAGCTCGACTCTTCTTCATCTGAAGTTTCTCTCAGAGCCGTATCTCCACCTCCGCTTGGATCAACATCTAAGGAGGCATCAGAATCTTCAACAGCAGTCTCCTTTTCAAACCCAGCTGATTTGTGAACTATAGTTACATGTTTCTTTTTGGATTTTTTGTTGTTCGTAATCATGGACTTGATACCAACTGAATCCTCCATCGGTAAGCCCGAGTCTGCATGAACAGCGCACAAGCAATTAAGGAATGAAAGCAGAGAAGTTGATATGAAATATAGAAGTTGAAAAATATAATTGATAGTTAGAACCTATGTTAATTGCTCTTGCAAATGAAATCTCATCTTATATGTACAATTTATTACTCTAGTTTTTTCACGCAGAAAAAAATACGTAAAGGGAGTTGAAGAAGAATAAATACCAATCCAAACTGTTCCACCAGCAACTAGAAAATAGAGCTCATTGAACAGAGTAAATTTGTACCTGCAAACAATGCACGACATTCAGTTGAGGACTAATCACAAGCCAGAAAGCAAATCCTCTCTATCAAGCACTAGGAAAGAGATATCGACCACAGAATAACAACTGACAAACATTTCCATAGGCAAAAGCTTAGCAAACACACCACCAAGAGCAGTAGTGTGGTAAGAAGTTGAACTGTTGCTTACCATTCTGGCAGTTTATCATCTTTAAGAATAGGATTCTGCCATTTTTCAATCTCTTCTTCGCACAGCATATACTCTGAACAAGAATCAAACAACATAAAAGGTGATTAATGCAATTGAGGATAGTACCCCTTTCTACTCATAAGAATAATTGCATGAATACATACAAAACATAAAAGAAGTTGTATCGAATGTGTTCAGACTCTACTGCATTAATTTTCAAATAAAACTATAACCATCATTACCCTAAAAGGTATAAAAAGTTTCGCCACTTTTCAGGCCAGGGAGGTCGTAAATTGTATTGAAAGAGAGAAAATTCTGAATGGTATACAATAAACATGCACTCACATCCGACTTTTCACAAGAATAGCCAATCACAGTTCTCTCAGTATATCTCTGTCTCCCTTCACAAGGTGTTTTGAGTATTTCAGGCCTCCATGGAACAAGTTGACCATCTCCTTCAGCAGTACTGCTTGATTTTTGCTCCTCCTCCTTGTTCACCCTTGAATTTAATATCTCCATCAAATGAGTGATTTCCTCCCTGCTGTGTACCAGACGAATCAGATGCAATTTCTGAGATATTGAGAAGAAACTCACAAATATATTTCTAAACCCATTTAATATACTCAACAGCCCAATAAACCTTAGCTTCCAGCTCCAAATCCCTAGGTCTTTTCAACTTAACACATTTCATGTTAGCCAAAAAAAAAACAGCACAAAAATCATAAAATACACCAAAATATAAACGACTCTCAGAATTATGTACACGTCAAAAGGGAAAGGAATTACCCGGAGAAGTAGTTGGAGATACTGCATTCGGAGGTTGTCGAAATTGAACAGTTTTCGAATTGAAGGTGGCGCCGACGCTAAATGAGCCGATGCTGGTGTTGGATCTACCGGACGATTCGGGACCGAACTTGTGGTTGGTGGAATTGGAATTAGATCTC
>JAYDZE010369477.1:0-17397 GCA_034509125.1 Monilaria moniliformis
TGTGAGTTGCAGCATTTCAAGTTCCAAAATGTGCATTGACTCATCAAATCAAACTTTTTAATTTAAAAAAAAATAAAAATTTAAAGGTGGCCGCCGCATTGCGGCGGACCACCATTAACGCCGCTGGTGTGCGGCCGCCGCAGCCTGACAATCAGCAGCTCTAGCCGCTGAAAGCCGGGGTGTGGCGCGGCGAACTCCCCCCAACCCCGCCCCGCCGCAAAAATCCTTCCCTTTGCGGCGGCGATAATGTCGCCCTAAATGAATATGATTATAGATGAACTTAATAACTTAGTGCTCAACATCAGCGTTGTAGATTTTCTAAAGCAAAATTAAGTTGCATGAAGTCACATTATTAATGCCGCTATAAACATATACTGACAAAATAAAACCCAAGCCAAGACGAGAGCGTTGAACCCCGCAAACCAAAACAAATGTGCTGGTAACTAAAAAGAAAAAACTAGCGTGAGATAATCACAGCATTAAACAAAATTAGAAAGTAGAAAAAAAAGATGCAGGCTTTGATGCAGGCTTTGCCCCTTTAGCTTTTCTGTTGATAAATACTACAGAGGGAAAGAAAGAGAAGAGAGACTGCTCTGCTACTTCCTTTTCCCTGCGGCTTGCCGGTTGGTTGCTTTTCTTGTGGCTTGTTTGGTGTTTCCTTCCAAAAAAATGGCCTCTTTTCCCTCCCTTTTCCTTATTCTCTCTCTAGCTCTTCTGCTCTCCTCTCACTGCAATGCCAAACGCGGCCCCTCCAGCCACCACCGCCACCCCCGCTCCGCCGCCCACAACTACAGAGACGCCCTCACCAAATCCATCATGTTTTTCGAGGGCCAGAGATCGGGAAAGCTCCCTCCCACTCAGAGAATCACTTGGCGGAAAGATTCTGGCCTCTCAGATGGCGCTGCAATGCACGTATGTTTCTTTTTCCTGCCTTTCTCTCTCTGTGTTTTTTGAAAAATACAATCTTTTGAATTGGGTTTTGCTTGTCTTGGGCTCTGCTTTTGGCGGAATGCACGTAGTTTACTATTTTTTTTCTTGCATTATGTCTGAAATAGAAAGATTTGAGGTGGGATTTGAGACGCAATGCTGGTAAAAAGAGAGTGTATTTGCCTAGTATAACTTGTAATGGCATCTAATTCGGCTCCCTTGAACAAGTTTCATTTTTTTGTTAAATGTTTATTTCGCCAAAAAGACCGACTTTTTTTGAAGTTGGTTTTGCCTGATTTCAAGAAATAAACCATGATAATGGTTTTTGAAGCGTTTAAAGGGCAATGTAGGTGGAAATTTTTGTAATAGCATGTTTGGAACCTTGCAGGTTTTCCTAATTTTGAGGTTTCTAGTAAATATGTTTGATTTGATTCCTTTTTAAGGCTTAAAATGGCAATGCAGGTTGATTTGGTGGGAGGATACTACGATGCAGGGGACAACGTTAAGTTCGGATTTCCCATGGCGTTCACTACGACGATGCTCTCGTGGAGTGTGATCGAGTTTGGAGGCCTAATGAAGGGAGAGCTCCAGCACGCCAAAGAGGCCATCAGATGGGCCAGTGACTATCTCCTCAAAGCCACAGTTCATCCAGACACCATCTATGTGCAGGTCCAACATTTTCAGACATTGTTAGTATCACAAGATTAAGTGTTTCATTATGTGAAATGGGATTTCTGATTTCTTGTTTCTTTGCAGGTCGGAGATGCCGGTAAGGATCACGCTTGTTGGGAAAGGCCTGAGGATATGGACACGCCAAGAAGTGTGATCAAGATTGACAGGAACACCCCTGGCACAGAAGTTGCAGCTGAGACAGCTGCTGCTCTTGCTGCTGCTTCCTTGGTTTTCCGGAGGAGTGATCCTAATTACTCGAAGGTTCTTGCAAGAAGGGCGATTGGGGTAATATGTTAAAACCTTCTAGTAATGCTAAGAGGATTAAGTTTGATCATAGGTTGAAATTGGGATTAGTTGTTTGAGTTTATGGTGTGCAATTAAACCTAGAATAAATGCTGAAAAGAAATTGAATTTGATCATTGTTTGAGCATGAGGATCTTGCTAATGTTGCTGCATTTCTGGTTTGTGTTTAGGTTTTTGAGTTTGCTGATAAGCACCGGGGCGCATATAGTAATGGTCTGAGGCGTTACGTATGCCCTTATTACTGCGATTTCTCCGGCTTTCAGGTAGAAAGAAACACGGTGGTTCTTGAAATCTTCCCAGTTTTGGTGGTTGTGTATCAACTCTGTTTTTGAGGTTGTGTTTGTTGATTTGTTCAAGGATGAGCTATTGTGGGGTGCTGCTTGGCTGCACAGAGCCACAAAAAACCCGACTTATCTCAGCTACATTCAGGCGAATGGGCAGACGCTCGGAGCTGATGAAACTGACAACACATTTGGTTGGGACAACAAGCATGTTGGAGCTAGAATCCTTCTCTCCAAGGTTGTTTGTAGGTTTAACTTTTCCGAGATAGAAAATCCAATCGTCCCTAAAATGCTTCTGATTGTCGTTTTGCAGGCTTATCTCGTCCAAAATGTCCAGCCTCTCCACGACTACAAAAGCCATGCCGATAACTTCATATGCTCTCTGCTCCCGGGGACACCCTACTCCGCTGCTCAATACACCCCTGGTTTGTTCTCAAATCGAGCAAAAACATGGTTTTTTGATCAATGTAGTATTCATTAGTCTTGACAACCTTGATTTTGAAACAGGTGGTCTATTGTTCAAGATGAATGATAGTAATATGCAGTATGTGACATCCACTTCTTTCCTTCTCGTGACGTACGCTAAGTACTTGACCACGTCGCATAAGGTTGTGAACTGCGGTGGTGCCATCATCACTCCGAAGAAGCTCCGTTCATTCGCAAAGAAACAGGCAAGAAATTTAATGATCTTGCATTAAATTTTCAAATTTAGTCTATAAACATGTTGTCTAGAGTTTAAAGATGTTGCAATTTTTTACTTTGGGCAGGTGGACTACTTGCTAGGAGACAATCCGATGAAAATGTCCTTCATGGTGGGGTACGGTTCGAGATATCCTATGCGCATCCACCATAGGGGTTCGTCCCTCCCTTCCGTTAATGCCCATCCGTCGAAGATCCAATGCTCCTCCGGCTTCTCGGTTATGAGCTCGCAATCTCCGAACCCTAACATCCTAACCGGGGCGGTCGTCGGAGGGCCAGATCAGAATGATCGGTTCCCGGATCAACGGTCCGATTACGAGCAATCGGAACCCGCAACCTACATCAATGCACCCCTAGTTGGAGCATTGGCTTATCTTGCACACTCATTTGGCCAACTTTAGACAATGCCAAATTAACTAGTCTAAGATTTTATCCTTTTTTTTTCTTTCTCTTTTTTAATAGTTTCAATGTTAGTTTCATCTCAATTTAGTACGAAAGTACGAACTAGTAATTGTGTAAGTTAAAGTTAGGGGGCTGCAAGAAATTTACTACTGTGTATTGTTTGTGTGCACGGTGGGACCCCCTGTCTGAAGTTATTATATAGTTTGAAATGGTCTTTTAAGGTTTTAAGTGTGTGTAGTGTGTGAATGTAATGAATGCAAGCATGGAATGAATGTGAGTTTCGTGTCCTATACGGCGAAGCTACTGTGATTGGTCAAGAATTGGAGTGATGGCATTGGTCATTCAGCTCTGCACTTCTTTGGGTATGTTGTGCCCGATAATTTATTTTTGCTTGCTTTGGGACTTTAAATGCGTCCACTAGTAATTTAACTAAATTATCCATTTTTTATACAATAACTTAATACAAATTGTTGTGTAATGAATTTTGTGATTTAAGGACATTACATCACCGAATTAATTGTGTAAAATAAGATAAGATAATGATGTTTCGAGTTGAGTAACATTATATAGAGAATAACTAGATGGATAATTGGGTTGTGTAACGAATTAATTGTGTTCCTAAAGTTTATTTAGGGTGATTTGATTTTATAGAAATAGCTCATTGGAAAACTAAATATTATTTTCAATGCTATTGTTAATAGATGGTATTATATAATATATAGAGTTCGTATTTTATGTGAGAATATTTAGAAAAAAAGATTTCTATTTATTTACCATAGACAATCTTGTACAATATTTCTCGATAAATTATGAAAAAACATCTCCATAAATATGTAATTTGTTGTTTGATGTCAACATTGATGATTTTTAGCAATTTTAACATTCTCATTTTTTTCATATTAGAAGCGTCTTCGTTTATAAGAAAATATCAAAATTACTACAAATCAAAGTATGAAAATATTATTAAATGATTCAATGTATCAAAATCATGAAATAGATGAACCTTTTACATACTACCACATTCATTAAACTAAACTTGGAAACAAAATTACTATATTTAGACTTTGGCATTATTATCACTCTACATGGAGTAATTGATTTGGCCGTAATTTTGCAGTCCCACCTAAATTTGGAATATAATTTTATTATTACGAAAAAGAAAAAAGTGGCGTAATATATTTAATCTGACCGTTAGGTTTTCGGGGCCCAATAATTTGACCGTTGAATACCAAAAGCGGGAAGAAAATATTTGGCGGGCAAGTGTCACGTGATGTGGTGGGGTCCGCTTATTGATAAGTCACGTGGTCAAAAGCTGCAAACTTCAGCACTCTTGTCAGAAGCTGCCTAAAGTTCATATACTTCATTTCTCCCTAATCTATAGTTTATTTTATCATTTTATCATTTTTAAAAATAAATTTATTTTTATTTATAAATATTAATTTTATAATATATTATTCACATTATATTAATTTATTCATTCTTTTCATCATATATAATCTACATTTTCTTCATACACAATATATTTATTAATTATTAATAATACTATCTTTAAGATACGATTTTTTTAATTCACTATACATCAACTATTTTTAGTAAAATTTGTGCTGCACTCCATCAAACTTATTATTTAAAGACGGAAAGAGTATAACTTGGCATGCATTTTTGTTTAAACTTTTTGTTGGAGTCAATTTTCATAGTAGATTGGATTGTAAGTGAATGAGTTTTCATTAAAGCAGTATCTGATTTGAAAACAATGAAATTATTACTCAGATAAATCACTTACAAGAAATATATGTCAATATCTAATTTACCTAATTAATATTAGAATAAAATAATGAATTTTGTAAGTAAAATATTTTTAAGATTGAAATAATTGTTTTATGAATACTTAAATCTTAATATATGTACCTCTCAGAAAAATCTTAATATATGTATTAACTCATTTAATTTATGCTGAAGTAAGTTCATGAATTGCAAACGAGTTCCATAAATTAATTTTGAGCTTTACTCAATATATAATAAATTAGTTATGGTAAAATTTGACAATATTCAATTTACTTGGATTTGAATACTCTGTTAATTGATGTCATGGACTCCAGATTATTATTTTTTTGGTACGAAGTGAGAAGCTAATCTCGTGCTTTCCATGCTATTGAGGGGCTATGTTGGTTCAAAATTTGGTAATTATAATAAATATTAATTATCTAATTAATCTTATCACATATGTAATACTATTACGTCTTTTATATAATTATATGAAACATACATACACTTTTTATGATGTCATATCACTATATATTAATTTTTATAGATAATTACTCGTTTAGTATATAGTACCACTTGTGGCTCGTCTAATGCCAGAGGTGGAGCCTAAGTCCCTGGCAAAGTGGCAATTGATTCTTGTGAGGTGTGACCGTTCAAACAAATTTATTTTATTTTCTGATAATTAATATAGGTTGCATATCGTTTCTTCTTCACATATATGTAACTGTCCAATGCTAACAAAAATATTAAATATCAAGTCACAGTATGATATGACTCTCTCTTTTTTTTTTTATAAAGTGAATTATATGATTCATTTAAATTAAATAGATCCGGTCATTATGGCAAGCCCTTTACACATTTACAACAGACACTTCAAAAATATTAAAAATGATTTCTGGAACTACGTAAACATGGGGCAAGGGCAACCAGTGCACGCACATATATAATCACACAGTGCATCTTTTCTTAACCCTTTTTCTTGATTTACAAATAGTCAGAATTAACGAATATGAGATCAGTTTTTGAAGCCTAAAATAGAAAAGAATTGGCATTCAAGTGCATCGGGGAGGCATGGCTGGGATGATTTGGCCTTGAGTGACGATTTGTGCATTTGAACATGCAGAAGTTATGTGGTGAATAGTTGAATTAAATGGTGCTAAATTAATATTGGCTAATTCAACCTTTTCACATGGGACTGACGAACTGCAGTTCAAATTTATTGATATTGGAGAAACAGATGTGCCTCTTATGTCTCTGAAGTGAATATCGACCAGCCTGACGCTTGATTGCTACAACAAGTGAGGAGAAAAGCGTCAGAAGACGTGGTTTTTATGTAATATGTTGTGTGATTTGTGAGACGGACCTGAGAGTTATCCTTGGAGTTGTAATGCTGATCGATTATAATAGGGTTCTCGACTCCCTCCATCACCAGATGTTCAAAAACAATGCCGGTAGCTTCCATCTTGGGAGAGTCGTGGTAGCTTTTGATTCGTGCTCCGTTTGTCGTCCCAATCAGTGTGCAGTTCCTCACTGTGATTCCTCTCACGTTTCTTTCGTCTACGCGCTTCCCCAAGCTCCCAACGCTACCATAAAATTAAATTAAATAAAAGCACAATCTCGATCGTGTCAGATAAAATCAAATTGTACCTGATGCCGTGCCCGGGGCCACATGTAACCCCGGCCACCAGAATGTTTTCAGTGCCGTCACCAATCGAAACACAGTCGTCTCCGGTTCCGATTACGGTGTCAGATATCTTAACATTTGTAGAATTGCTGAGGTGGACTCCGTCGGTGTTGGGGCTGTCAACAGCTGCAGTGATGGCCAGTTTGCTGATATCTATGTTTTTGCTGTCTGTTACCTTTAGATGGAAACCCATGCTGTTTACCAACTTCATATCATGCACCTTCGCATTTTCCACTGTCTGTAAGACGAGAGCCTGTAATTAATGAAATACGATTAATCATAGAATATAATCCTGAATAGTTGAGGGGAAAAGGGGGAGTGACTTACGACTGGAAGAAGAGGGAGGTCCCTGTCCGTGCCGTACTTCCAAACGGATTGTCCACGGCCGTCGATGGTTCCGGCGCCAGTGAGGAGGAGGCCGTCGACTCTCTCGATCATGATCCAAGCACCTTGTGAATAGGAGCTGAGATCAGTATCTGCGAGGAGAGTGCCTTGTATTTCAACTGTGATGGGTTTTGTAGCGTTGCAAGGACCCACAAAGACAACTTCTGTCGCCATGAAATTCCCACGAGGAATCAAAACCTTTGCTGGTGCACCTGAGTGACATGCTGCTACCCATGCCCGTATCAAAGCCTATCAATCAAGGATGTTGTACATGTAAGTATTTTCATAAATCGTGATTTTTTCTATTGTGCCTTTGCATAATATGTTTATGATGATGATTAATTTATAGACTATATTTTTAAATGATTTAAAATGTGTATATAGGATGAAGATTAAATAAAAACTTAAGATTAAATAAAAACTTAAGATTAAATAAAAACTTACAAACAGCTTCCACTTAAATAAAAACTTATTATAAAAACTGTAATTAACGTATAATGTAATTGCACTATCGTAGTTCTAGGTTCAAAGAGAGTTACTTTATAGGTTAAGTTCAAGATTTGTAATTTTTATGAAAAAAATAGATTTTTACAAGTTAATTAGTGCAAACATGATTTCTAATTTTGATCTTTGAAGCTATTCTAATAGTATAAGAAGAAATTTGGCTTGATAGAATAATTATAAGGATCGACTAAATTGCAAAATATTAGAAAAATTAGGATTTTTTATAATCATTGAAAAATGCATAAGTTGAGTTGAGGACATAAAACCAATAATAATTCTTATGATATTTTGAAAAATTTGTATTATGGATTAAAGGATGATTAAATAATCAATCAATTTTGGGGTAATAAAATAATTATATAATTGGATGATTAGATGTGGACCAAATTATCTATTACGAGCCTAATTATGCACACCAAATATTTAATTAGATTGTATTATTTTATCAATCATATCTTATCACTCCAACCAAACACCCCCTAAGACCTATCAAATTCATATAAGAATGGCTAAAAAGATCTGCAAGACGCTCTCATCTCTACGAATCCCTTGTTTATACGATATAGCTTTGAGTTCGTGTATAAACGGTAGAATTGTAGAGCATTCATGGACTTCGTAATTAGAGTAGAGCTCTGGTGTATAAGGTACATGCATTGATTAGTTGATGAGCCTAGAAAAATTAGCTTCCCAGGCCAACATATTTTCGTCTGACACCAGTTAACACTTCTAAGTAAAATACATTAATAACGTGAAATATCAGCTATAATATCAAAATAAAATAAAAGATCAGATCGAAAAGTCACCATTGCATCGTCTGTCTTGCCATCACCAGTAGCATTAAACTTTGTAACATCAAAAACTGCCTCATTGGCTAGGTGGTCACGATTGGCAGGGTCGGCTTGACATCGAACTACATTGATTATAAGTTGTAGCACGAGACATGTACCGATGAAAATCCAGCCACCGCCATAAGACATAGTTTGAGCCTAAAAGACAATTTTCTGTTCCAATTTTTGAAATTGTTTTAATGCTTTCCCGATGACAACAAGAATGCGAATTTTTTTTGGACGAGTCGTAGTGTATTTGTAGATGAACTCCACATTTTACGCTCTATCTCTACTAATTCCTATGGTCCAAAATAGTTATTTCTTGTATTTCAATTCGTGCGTTTGTGGATTGTGATAAAAATTTAGCTAATTATTAGGATGGTTGATCCACTTATTGAGGTTCATTTGACAATGCATCTTATCCCACACAATTTTAGCTAGCATTTACGACCCTTAATTTTCAGAAAAAAATTGATTTCTTAATGTCCTTAATTTCCAGAAATTTTTTATTTCTAATGTGTTAACAGTTTTAACTCTAAAAAGAGAATGGTATAGCTAATTTATTCACTAAACAAAACCATATGTTACTCCCTTTTATGTTCGCCAAATCAAAATAATATATTTATTTCTAGAACTTCAAAAATAAACTTTATAAATCATTACTTTATTGTTGCAAAACCAAAAATGTATGGGGTGAGAGAGGCTCGAACTCTCGACCTCAGGATAACTCTAAGCTATGAGACCTACGCGCTAGCCAACTGCGCCACCACCCCATTTGTTAATGTATCCATAATATTTATAATACGTATAATGAAAAGCTAATTGATTTTTTCAACTATATGTACTTCCAGCCAACCCCTCTTTCTCTTTTACCCATTTCCACGTAATAGTGATTAATTAGAGTTGCAAAAATCTTTTCATTATTTCTAAAACACCTTCAACAAAATCAAATATACAATAACATTTTCTGGATGAAGCCTCTTTCTCTCATAACCATTTGCCACGTAATTAGTGATTTATTGTAGTTGCAAAAATCTTTTTATTATATCTAATGGTAAGTATTCCACTGAAAACCTCTATCATTAGAAAACATACAAGATTTCCATTCAAACCATATATATCAAGGCAATAATATAAACGCGTTGGAAATTCTTGACACATAAGAGGAAACATGCATGCACTTTGCTTTAAAGATGTAGGTTTCAATTCGAATTGAGTGGTAAACTTCTTAGTCTTGTCCTCTTGATCTTGAAGTGATATAGTTGAAGAATCAATGAGCTTTTTATTGAAAATACTTATGTAAATCAAGCATTGTAACGCTTCATGCATATACTCATCAATGTTATCATATGGGGTGGCAGCGCGGTTGGCTAGCGTCAGTTGGAGTTTTAAATATTTTAATGAAGAAATCTCCTATCCGAAATCTACTAGGTTAATATAAGAAAAATAAATTCAATTCTATTAATCCTACTTTAACTAGAATATGATTTAAAGCAAGAATAAACAGATTAAAGAAATCATAATTCATGCTTTCTAGTTGGTTTATAATACTTATTTTGTTAGATCTCCAAAGATCTAACGATGACTTGCTCCTTCTCCACGTAAAGTACTTTGATTTCCGACCTTAGAACTTCTAATATGTTCCCTACTCCTAGGTTTGAATATTGTGGTGGATAATTCTATCAAACCTATAGGACTTAAGAAAAAATGAGAAAACAAAAGAGAAATTAGGATAAACCCTAGCATAATTTTCGAAAATAGTGAGTGTGTGTACAATTGATTTTCGAAAATCTCTATAGTGTGAAATGAATAAATTTTCTCCTTATTCTCTCCTATATATAGAGTATTAATGGGCTAGATTAAGGATCTAAGGATATTTGGACTGAGCCACAATTTAATATAAGCCTAATAAAATATTAATTTATACCACTATAGAAATTAATATTGGCTTACCCGTCCAAATCCAAATTATAGAGAATTTGGGCTTCATTTTTAAACAATTTATTTCTCGTGTTTAAGATTTCAATATTAATTAATTAATTTAAACCTGCTGCTAGTTTTAATTAATTGATATCTTTTACCAAGAGTGCTCTAATTCAAAATTCTTTATTTATTAGACTTTAGAATAAATTTCAAATCAAACGGGCTTCTGTATAATAAAACCTTCTATTTAACTCCTCTTGGGGATATTATCAACCCGAGCTCTCTTGGGACACGATTCAGTGCAATAACAATCTTAGCACCTCTTAGTCATTAATTATCACTGTCCAAGATATCAGGATTCTTGTGCTGCAAAAAGTTCGCACATTTTGATAAATCAAAACAGTGCACAATCAACAACGTATGCTCAATGTTATATACAAAAATTAAGAAATAAACATTATCGAGACCTCATCTTTCAGTAATCAACAAGAAAGACTTGTCTCACGTGAATCCTTTCAGTGCTATACCACACCCGTGTCATTTGTTTACCAAGGTTAGTAAACGTTTGGACTGACACTGCAACCTTTCGCGATAGATTGTCTAAGTCTATCTAGGTTGTGAAACTCGATTTTCTTTTACAAGAGTCCGATTGAGAAACTTTCAATGATAATCTGATCACCACTCAATCCGAGCCTTGTGGCCTAGTGGCAAATGCAGTGATCTCAAGGGACTCTCCTCAGTGAGGTCCTGGGTTCGATTCTCCCCGCCGGCATATGGCGGGTTAATTAATTCTCCCACATTATATGTGGTCAATAGTTGGGCCGTGTGTGCACTCGGGTCCACCTCCTCCCGCCGGCCCGCTGGGTGGGCCAAGCTGGGCCCCGAAAAAAATAAATAAATCTGATCACCACTAAGTTTATAATGCAAAAGACTTAGACACATTTGCTTAATTATAACAGATTATAAGATAAAGAATATGAGCAAATCAATGTGACAAAACAATAGTCTTCTTATAAATTGAAAAATAAAATTTTACAAATATAAAACTACTCAAAGCTTGCTTTTTTCAATATATACCCTAACAGCGAGGCGGTGAATATACCTATTACTAGTGGAGTTGTCCAGTGAATAAAATACTAGAAATAACAAATTAATGAGCCACCACCCCAACGTTCCCTAGTATCACCAAACCAGAGCTTCGTGTGATATTTCATTCGTACACTTTGAATACTATATTGTTTTTAGACTAGACACCTAAATAATTTCTATGCATGACAATGATCTTTAAAAATTGTAATCTACATATTATAGCATGATGTGGTCGACTTAAAACCTTGTATAACTTTTTAGAATACTAAATCGATACGATGATGTAGTTGAAAATCTTTCCCCAACTAAAATTCAAGTTATTATATTCAATTTCAGATTCATGTTTAGCAATATATTTGTAAGTTATGTTATGCCGGATCATAATTTGATTTAATAGATTGATATGCATTGCATGTATTTTGACCTGTCTGTAACTTTATAAGACATTTTACAAAAGGGAAAACACATCTCTAATTTCCTGTACTTTGAAATTTTGTTTCAATAAATCTGTCTACAATTTACTTATTTCAATAACTTCTTGTTCTTCAATATTTAATATCATCAGATCCTTATTTAACAAAACCTAAAATATATGTTAATTATGTCGTTAGATAAATTATATACAAGTCCTTTTAATTTAGTTAAATTCCACTTCGTATTATAATGAGAATTTTTAATACAAAATCAGCCATTTTTGTTTAATATATTTTTTTGTTTAAATGTAATGTCAACCCATTTTCTAGGTAATTAAGTTTGATATAAAAATATGATTTGAAAATATTAATTAAATTTTTTTAAAAATCTTCTTAATCCTTCCTGCCCCTTGAGTCTTAGATCTAGTAAGTCAAATTAATAACTAATGCATCTTAAGAGATTTCAACAGAAATTGGACATTCAAAATGAAATCATACAAATCAATATGAAATTTTATATGCGAATATAATCTCTGTAGATCATAGCCCTCACAGTTCAAAACTAACCAAATTCATATCAATTACAAAATATAGTTCGGTAATAATCGACAGAAAACGACACAAAAGTTGCAAAATCGCATCTTTGATCACCAATAATGTACTACAAAATGCAAATTTTCTTCAAAAAAAAAAAAAACTAAATTGTTGGGCAATTTAAAGATTTCATCATGGCTTGGAGGGCTAATGATTCCTCTAAACTGGCTTCGACAAAAGAAGTGTATGGCTCTGTTTGTGGACAAGCATATGACGAAGGCGTGGTTGGAGCCTGGAGGACATCTTCAGATTCAAAACCGAAAAAGGATTCCTCAGAGTCTATCCGTCGTTCAAACCTCGGAAACCCTCTACATAGTTGTTTGGATATGCTTGATTCAGGCACTACAAAAAATAGCGTATCAACGGAAAAATTCGTTGGTAAATTAATAAAATTTATTGGTAAAATATTTACCGACAGTTTTCTGATGACAACAGTCCGTCGGTAATAGCCACGTTGGTAAAATATTTACCGATGAATTGAGGTTGTTGGTAAACATTACCAATGGCAATCCGATAGCCTCTTACCGTCGTGAAAACTTGTCCGCTCGGTCGTCCGCCGTTGACGTCGATGTCGAGTTTACCGACGGACATTGGCCGTCGGTGGTACCGACGGAATGTGTTCCGTCATAAATGTGTTGCCATGTGTGTAGGGATGAAAGTCAATGTTATCGACGGACCTGGCCATCGGTAATACCGGCGATCGTGAGTCCGTCGGTAAAGTTGTTATGTTTTACAATTGTTTCCTATTTCCGTTGGTAATCTTGTACTTCAGTTTTTGTTTTTATTTTTTGTTTGCTATTTACCTAGTTACGACAACCAGTTTTCAATGAACCAATTAACAAAACAATAACGTAACACACAATGAGTCCATAATTAAGATAGATAAACACATAATACAACGTATTCAAGTTCAAACAAATGAGAGTTTAATTCGGTTCAAATAAACTAGAAATTCAGTCCAAAAGAAATATAGATAAACATACAATTACATTTCCTCAGAATCGTCATCATCGGGATTGGCATGTGAGTGACTCGATTGATTGGACTGTTGGGTCATGAACTGTTGTATCATCTCCTCCATTTTTACTGACCTTATCCTAAAGCATTACTCATTCCACGCGCTCTGCATCCAAGTTCTGTTGCATATGGGATAAGGTATGTTCCCACGCTGGGTTGGACGACCATGTACTCTGTGTGGAGGAGCCACCCACGAGGCTCGATGCCATGCTACCGGTTCTGAGCATCCTCTTTTTCTTGTCGAGGCGCCCTCCC
This sequence comes from Monilaria moniliformis, assembly GCA_034509125.1. Lineage (NCBI taxonomy): Eukaryota > Viridiplantae > Streptophyta > Magnoliopsida > Caryophyllales > Aizoaceae > Monilaria > Monilaria moniliformis. The sequence continues at coordinate 13,739 of JAYDZE010369477.1, forward strand.
ATTACATCTTGGTAGAAAATTTGATTCAGATCGACTTCCTCGTCCCGGGCCACAACAATCTCTTGCATCATCACCTAATTAAAAAGAATCACAAAAAATGTTATATTAACAAACAAATGAATATATATATATATATATATATATATATATATATAACTTACACCAATATCTACAGCTTTCTTACATGTGTATGTCCCGTCAGAATTCTTGTGTAGAGCCCTGAATAAGTCGTATAAACACTTCCTCGCGCTGACCTATTTTTTCGGCTGCCTAGTTATCAAAATATGAAAAAAAACATAAATAATTGAAATAACTGATTTGGTATATGTATACAAAACACTTACCATTCTTGAGATCCAACTGGAACAGAAATTGAGCCTTCTCGATACTTGCTGATTCCGGTACAATGTCCATCAGGCTCGGATAATCTGGCCCTCCTTGCAGCCTCAGATCTCGCTATAACTTCAGTTTGCTCCAATGGGCTCGTGGTCCATCCCACAGCTTTTGTGGTATGTGACCCGACTTTCCTTTACCCTTTTATCAAATAATTTCTTTAAATCAGATATATAGTTCAAATATCTGGTTGTGGCTTTCTGCTTCCAAACTTTCTTCACATCTTCCTCCCACTCAGAATGCCAAGCAAATGATTTCTGTAGAAAAAATTAAATATTTGAATATTATCATAATCAAAATGAACTTCAAATAGTAGAAATACTTACTCGAAATTCTTCAAAATACACAACATTCACCTCATCTGGTGCCAATTGACAATTACAGCCCATGATATTGGGAATGGGCTTATGATGCAGTACATTCTCTTGCAACCCGAGAATGCACCATTATTTGCCTATAATATAATATTCAAATATTAGTGAATAATTAATAAATAAAATAATCAATGACTAGTAACAAACCCAGTATAAGGATCCCTCTGATGTCTAGTTCTCCATTCGGCAGTACGGGTCCTCATCGGTCCTGGCCCCATCCTCAGCAGACGTCGACTTGGGAGAAGATGTCGTCTAGGGTGTATGCGGTGATCCTACGTGTGAGGAGTTGCTGCTATGTCCGCCACCGATACCAAGAGCACACTGAATACGACGGTTCATATCTATAATACGTAAAGAAAAGTTAGCACAACATATGTGAAAAATCGCTTTTAATATATTCATTATCATAAATAACTTAGAGAACTTGTTAATGATCAAACCTTATCATATTAATCATCATCATTTCCAATATTTTCATCATCTAAAGCTATTATATTTGCATCTGAAAGATATACATTACCATCGTTGATGTCTATCATCCTACTATTTGGATAAAGTACTGCAGTGTTATCACATAATACTAGGTTACAATTCATCAATGTCATACTTAATTCATCCTCTTGAAATGGTGGCCTATTGTTAATGTCGATGTTGAAGGATTTGTAATTTCAACCTTAGATCTTGCTTTAACCTTACACACTTTCCACCAATCTTTCCTTGCTTGATTCATGTTAGAATACGAACAATAAAACACTTGAACAACTTGAGTTGCTAAAACAAACGGTTCAAACTTGATATACCAGCACCAATGGTTTATAGAAACCAACCCGAAATCCTTGTAAACCGATGTCCCAGCAACTGTTGGGTCGAACCACTCACATTTGAATAATTTGACTGGCATACCAGGATAATCTAAAACACATACTTCTAGCAATTGCCATAGAAGTTCACCTCATCTGTGGACGTCACCCAGTGTTATTTTATGAAATGTATATCCATTAACAATATATCTATGATATGTTTTAACCTCTAATAAAGGACCTTTTGAAAGATCGCATATATATTTGTTCACGTTATAGGGGAATTGACTTCTTCTAAATCTATTGAACCAGTCAACAAATTGTGTGTCAGGCACATCTCCTATATCAGAACATGATAGTCTTTGATTTGCTACTAGCATTTCATCTTCAAACAACATTTCAAAAATAAAATAATACAAATTATATGTATACAACTATGTATTGAAAGGTAGATATTTTAAAATATTTCATTACTTACTTTCGGTACGCTCTCGAAACGCCTCCTACCCGCAAATCTCGTATGCTTCGAGGCCATTTCGATAGAGTAAACCCAGAAATTCAAAATTTTTGCACCTTGTACAATAATTTAGAGTTACAAGAGAGGAGCGACTCAAGTGAGTCGAATATTTTAACAGAGGCGATAACCACCTATCAGGACGAGAACAAGAAAACTTTCAAGTACGAAACGTCTTGAGAGAAGGTTTACCACTGCAAAAAAGTGGACGGGCAACGAAGCGACTTGACCAAATAGAACAAAGCGCACCTCTGACAGCCAATTCTTCACCAGCAGCTCGATCGACCCTGTTCCGAGCGACGACGCGGATAGGGGCGTTGGTGTGGATTCGAGTAGGAGCCGTCCGATTGGACAAAAGACGGGTAAACACAAGGTGAAATTGAAGATGCCGACTACAAGTAGTGCAACAGAGGAGGATATCAGGAAAATTCCAGCGGCAATTGAAAAAACCAACGAGAACGCTTTCTGGATTTTGTATTACAAAGCCTCACACAAAGACACGTCTCAGATGGACGAGGGAGGAAAACAAAAGCATCGCCAATTTTTGCAAGGTCTGAGAAACTCTTAGTTGTAGTTTTTTTTTTCCAATTGTATAATTTTTTTATTTCAATTATGTAATAATTTTATTTTAATGAAATTTGTATTTTTTGATTACTCGCATATCAATTTAATTAGGATATATAATAAATATACACAATTGCAAATTATATGATAAAAAAAAAATTTAAAAGACGAGATTCATGAATAGTGATAAGAGAATGAAAATTTACTAACACCTCATTTGGGTGTTAAGTAATGAAGAGAATAATAAGTGTGATGTCCATAAATTATTGTGGATGCTCCAAGCATTTATGCCACGTGTCACTTGACAGAACATTATATGCACTCAGCACTCGGCACTCGGCACCCAAGGGCATTGCCATCGCCGACCCAAAATGAGAAGAAAATGGGGCGACCTTCTCGCGGCGGGGTTGGGGAAGGGATTGTTGTGCCATAGCCGGACATTTCGCGGGGCGGGCCGCGGCTGTAGAGCGGCGGCGCTGCAGTATTTAATTAATGTAATTTTTGTTATTTAATTAATGCATTTATTAATGTAATTTTAGGAAGTTTAATTAAATAATTTCAATTATTTACAAATATCGCAATTAAAATAAATATATGAAATTAGAAAATAATAAAAAAATGATGAAATGAAAAATATGGAGTTGTGGCTGAATTTTTGGGGGCTAAATTGTGAATGTTGTGGCTGATTTATGACTGGATGATGAAAAGTTGACGTGACAACTAAAAATAGAGTTGTGACTTTTTTTTTTTGATTGAGTTGTGAATGTCCTAACATGAAACTAACTAATAAAAACTTAGAAACAATCATAAAAACTTTCTAAAATAAAGTAAAAGTAGATAGAAATGAAATCCTTTTAATTATGATGCGATGATAAAGGAAAATGACGAGGTTTATGAGATATTTTATGGATTAAAATTTGTGAGCTTTGATAGCAAGTAGGGATGTCAATTTAGCCCGAAACCCGTGGGTTGGCCCGATTAACCTGACAACCCGACATGGTTAGGGTTGAAAAA
>JAYDZE010369698.1:0-17396 GCA_034509125.1 Monilaria moniliformis
AATTACATTGCATGCCAATTATTATTTAATTTAAACAACTATATATGAAGCAAGCATAAATTGGAGAAAACACAAAAGGGATCACAATTACAAGTTTTGATCAATATTATTAACTTTACTAGTACAACAGATACTAACACTATATCACCAATTCATTATCACTAAATTTACATTTAATAATAAATAAATAAGTTGGGTCAAAAATATGTGAGCCGGAGCCCACTGCCACACTCTCACCTATCAACTTCTCACTACAAACCATTGTCTTTGGATTAAGCATGAAGAGGTTGGATATCACTGTGCCGTATGCAACTTCTTCACTTGTTTCGACCTCGGCGGTGAAAATATGATCAAAGATGGCGACATTGAGGCCGTCGATTGACCAAAAAAAAAGCTCAAAGTTTACCCTTTTCATCCTGTATACTTATGTTTTCTTCATATTTTTCGCTTAGGTCGTGATCTATTGAAACGAAATAAATTGGGACAATGTTTTGTAATCTAATTAGGGTCGGTCTGATCTTGTGTTGTATCTATAAAGTTTGTTTTGTTAGCTTTACATATCATAGATAATTTTGATCCTCTTATATTATATATGGAATATAATATGCCGCATCAGTTATGGACCTTATGGTGGAATAAAAATTAGTCATCATTACTGTTCCAAAAGAGATTACAGTTTGCGTTGATTGATAGTCAATTGATTTTCCTTGGTATTTATTTTTCTTATATTTCCGATTTGATTATCCTAATAGATTTATTTTTCTTTTATCTCCTCTCCTAATTAGGATTTGATTATACTAATAGTTTAAATAGATAATTATATAACCTGCTTAAGCAGAGAGGCACATTTTACACTTGATATAACAATTTATTTGTGTGCCCAAAAACGAGTGAGTAAGAGAGCGAGAGAGAAAATAAGTGTGCGTTCAATACCATGATTCCGCTAGGATTCCGCTTCCATCCGACCGACGAAGAGCTGATCACAGGCTTCCTGTTGGCGTGGCTGCTGGGACACGTGCTGCCGTGGACTGGCATCGTCGAGAAGCAGCTCTACGGCGAGAACTTCCCACGCGAGCCGTGGAAGGTTTTCAGCGACCTCGACGAGTCGTCCATGCACTGCCACTCGACGACAGAGGGCGGCGCCACCAAGAACACCATCTACGTCTTCACGGTATTGCTGAGGGTTCCCAACTCGAAGCGGGTTTCGAGAAGGGCGGGGTGCGGCACATGGGCCGGCCGAACCGGCCCCAAGAAGATCAAAAACACTGGCACCGGCGAGATCATCGGGCAATCGAAGATGTTCGCGTTCGAGCACTCCGGCGAGGCGGCGGAGGCGGATGTGGGACACTGGACGATGCATGAGTATTCTCTCAGTGATGAAATGGTGAGGCAGAGAGGCCGACCAAACGGCGCGGATCTTGTGCTATGTAAGATCACGAAAACGATAAAGAAGAAGGAAACCGGTGGGAAATGCGCGCAGCAGCAGCAGTTGTGTTCCCTGCCAGAGATCGGCGACGGCGGCGGTGGTACTAATAATCCGGTTGCGCAGCCGGAGTTGATTAATCCAGCGATTGGCGATGGTTTCGTTGATATTTCGGTTGCGCAGCCGGAGTTGATCGGCTACGGCGGCGGCGGCTCGATTGAGCAGTTGTGTCCTCCGGCGATCGGCGATGGCGGTGATTCTATTGACATTGGGTTTCTGGCTGCCACAACTGCGTTAAACAAGAGGGAGGCGGAGGTAGATTATCCGAACGAAGAAGACGCAGAAGGTAGTTTCAAGAGAATGAGGAAATCGTGCGGCGACGACGACGTACTTCCCGACGCGCCGGCCGTGGAGAGTTTCCACCCCGGCAGCGATGGTTTTAAGCCTTTTCACTTCGATGACAATATCGACGTAGAAGGCTTGTTCGATGATGGGATTTGCTGGGGCAGCGACGGCGAGGTACTTCCCGACGCGCCGGCGGTGGAGAGTTTCCACCCCGGCAGTGATAATGGGATTTTGTTACATGCTCAACCCAACCAAGAGGATGAAGAAGTCATTGAGCTGGCTGTATCTCGCCCAAAAAGGAGCTTCCGTCCACTGAGTCGATTCTGCAACTCCAACTGAATTTGCCATCTTTTAGTTGGAGTAGTGGTAGTCGAGTCTGTTGTCTTTTTATCGTTTTCTTTAATTTCGTTGTAATTAAGCTTGAGCGCATCATAAGCTCCTTAATGGGTTTTTTTTTGTTTGGTTCTTTTCCCATGTCGTAGTCGTCGAACCAAATTAGAACTCTTTTTTCTTGTATAAGGCATGTAATCTCTCAAAGGAAGGATGATCAATAAGAAACTACTTTTCCTACCCTACAACTCTCTCGCGTCTCTCTTTGCCCCAGTCACAATTTGGCTTTCTTTCTTCTAATTCTCACGCAGGTTTCGCGGATTTGCCTCGACGTTACCCCCACAGGTAACAGATTTGGTGGGGCAGCGACGGCAGGGTATTTCCCGACGCAGCGGCGGTGGGGAGTTTCCTCCCCGGCAGCGATGGTTTTCAGCCTTTTCACTTCGATGACAATATCGACGTAGAAGGCTTGTTCGATGATGGGATTGGCTGGGGCAGCGACGGCGAGGTACTTCCCGACGCGCCGGCGGTGAAGAGTTTCCCCCCGGCAGCGATGGTTTTCAGCCTTTTCACTTCGATGACAATATCGACGTAGAAGGCTTGTTCGATGATGGGATTTGCTGGGGCAGCGACGGCCAGGTATTTCCCGACGCGCCGGCGGTGGAGTTCGATAATGAGATTTAACAGAGTTGTAGTTGAATGCTAAAAATGAATTATATATATGCAAGAAATTCAAATTGAAGAAAACGGGGGAAAAGGGTAAAATAAATAAATAATCGTGGTACGCCCAAGTGTCACATACTTATTGCTTTTTCATATAGCGCGTGGCACCCACAACCACAAGTTGGGTGCACGGCAAGAAAGATTTTTAGTTATAAGGAATAAAAGCATGGCAATGGAATTTTATTTGTATGCTTGGAGTTCATTGCTTTTCAATCAAATTCTCGGCATAGATTTTGAGTAATCATAATTCTTCAAGCCTTGTTTTCAATTAATATTATATATATTTGTTTCCAAAAAATGGAGGAAAAAGGAACAAACACATGGTAGCTAGAAATTAATTCTCTTAGATTGAAAATTAATAAAAACCAGTAGCAAATGAAAGCCATATATGTCTAGTTCATAGGGATTGAGTTTGAGTTTGAAATTCTTAACCGTTACTCAAACCTGCCAAAACAGAGGCAGATTATATTGAAAAAATCACTATAAATTCATTTGAACTCGATTGAAGCTGAATTTTGAATACAATGCAGAGAACACCTAAGGCTATGTCCGGTCAAAATTTGAGCTGAAACTAAGGTTCTTTGGTCAGTCAAATGAGCATCGCATTACGCTGCCAGAACATGGGGTGTTGGCTGTTTTCTAACTTTTATACATTTAAACTCAAAATTCCTCTATTAACACATCAACACCCCATTTAAACTATTAGGCAACCTAAAAGTCCTTTATAATATCCTAATTCCAAAATAAATAAAATACTTATATTAATTAAAATATGTTTACAGAATATCTTACAATTAACAAATCATTTCCACTGTCAAACCCACTCCCCATTTTTGACACTTTTAGCATTAACAGAAAGTGTTGTCTTCTTTTATCAATTTCGCACTATATCTACGGCATTAATCAACCAATTTATTTCATGTAAGGCCAAAACAAATATATTTTAATATACAGAAGTAAACCCCAAATTTTATTTCTTACCTATTAGGTTCTCACAATAAATCATCATAAACTTAGTTTTAAAATTATCAATAATACTTATGATATCATATCTTGACTTCAATTGCCTAAATTCAAGTTCCATCTTAGTAAAATCAAGCAATTACAAAATTCACCAATTCTAAGAACCCTAAAATATCGGTTCTACCAATAATCCGTACGAATTCTATTTTTCATTCTTAGTTCATGTGTATTCTATCAATTTATAATATCAATTGCACAATCGTAAATCCAATTTACACAATTTGGGCAGAAATTGAAAATCCTCAGATTTGATAACTCTAAATTTTCGATTTTAATACACAGCTCAATTAAACTTCAATTCAACCACTATATCACATATATATACTACGTATCTAAGTCCAATTCCATCTCAATTATATATTAATCAAAAGGGCAATGGTAATATGAAAACAAAATTTGAAAATATATCTATTATAACCTTACATATTTTAATTTTGAAGGATAATTTAGTAATTTATATATACAACTTTAATGAAATTTATATAAAATAAGAATCTGAACATCCTGTTGTATCTAAAATTCCTCAAAATTGTGATTTATCTATATTTTTCTTATTTTTCTTTATTATCTAGATCTAATATTTTTATGTTTGTCACACGTGACATCTTAGAAAAAAATTGTTGTTAATTTTTGGTTTATGTATATTGAAATAGATTGTTATGTATAAAGGTATTACGAGTTTCCAATAAGTGATGTGGGTGGGACCAAACTCAGATTGAATCAAAGGAATGACAATTTTATATAGGCTGTAGTGTATGGCTTTATTTATTTATTTTGGGACATGACATTGAATTTGAATATTGCCATCCCTATTTATAATAAATTCTTGCAAGAAACACTACATCATTGACTCATTATCATTAAATTTACATCTAATAATACATATATAAGTTGGGTCAAAAATATGTGATAGCCGGAGCTCATTGCCACACTCTCACCTATTAACTTCTCACTACACAATGCCGTTGCGGCCTTTGTCTATTGAATAAGCATGAAGAGGTTGGATTCCACTGATTGCCTTATGCAATTTCTTCTACCCATGTAAATTTCTGTAGATCAATCTACTCCTATATTTTAGATCAAAATCATATCTACCTAATCACGAAGTTTACCGATACTAACCATGTACATGAAATGTTTATATGCATGCATGCGTATAAGTAGCACCCCCAAAGCAGGGAAGAATAAATTTTGTCAGATTTGTTTTGTATTGATGATAAGTGTTTATTACTTGTGTGTAATATATTATTCGAATTCTTATAGGAATATAGTTAACATACTATGTGTCTTGCAAGATTTCATCTTTCATGTTACTAGCTTCTATGACACATGTATGATTTCATTTTATCCATAACATAAGTGACACACAAAATATAATAGAAAGGACAAAACAGGTAGGACTTTTGTCCCATTAACTGCAGTGCAATGTATAAATTGTTCTAAGAAAAAAGCAAGGTGACCCTACCCTACTAGACTTTGTTGACATTGGGTGAGATCTCTCTCTCTCTAGATCTCCTCAGATTGATGTTTGACCGCTTGTTGGTTATTTAGTTGAAGTAGCACCAGATGTTTATCTTTTTAAACACTGTAATAAGAGGTGGCGCGCGAATCTTGAAGGCGGAGGAATGATTCTTTACACCGTATTAAGTAATTGCATTTGCCATGGAATTGGTGCATTACAGTTTTTACATACTTGGGCCAACATTCACCAATCAACACTTCCAGGAATTTAACAATCCCAGTGTTCCACTTCCGCCACGTGTTGGAGCCGCCACAAGTCATCTTCGCACGCACACCCTGGATTTACCAAGATTGCCCCTCGAATACACCAACTTCCAAATTCTCCACCTGAAAAGACATTGCTACCCCTTCCTGAAATGCACCACACCTTCGAGGTCCTACCACCACCACATATCCAAACATTTATTTCAGAGTTAAGAGAGTACTTTTTCAAAAAAGGGAAAAAACTAAAAGAAGTAAAATATATGCTTCCAGACAGATGGATGGGAGGTACGGCAAGCAAAAGTAGCTTCATCAATATTACAATGAGTGTTCATGAGATATTTTAGTGATAGAAAAATCCAGGAATTAGACATATACACGTCACCGTGAAAACCACTTCTATTAATACCCTCCAACCATATATTCTTTATCAAAAAGTCCTCTTCTCTCTCTCTCCTCGACCAAATTCCGGCTTTATACAATTGAAACCATGTCATATTCCTCAAAAACGAACCGAAAAGGAACATTGATTTGTTGAAAAATATTGGCCTGGAGAACTTGTGACAGGACTTTCATTAACACCATAGAAACTAGCATGATGTAAATTTTATGATAATGATATTGTTACCAGCCGTCAATTATGTTTTGAATTTGTACTTTATTATTATTTTAAGATTTTACATAATGGGTGTGCAAGAAAAAGAGTATTATTATAAAAAAAATAAAAATTAATTGATTTGAATACAAGGTGCAAAGATATACTATATCTTTCAACCAAAAGTCATGATCAAGAATTATAGGATAACTCAAACAACTCAAAAAACATGAATATACCATATGTAATGACCGTGCAATATCTACTGGTAGGAGAAGCGGGTAACAGTGATTCCTCGTTAATAAATTGATTCCTCGTACAATAGGTCGTGATAGGGTCGGTCTGATCTTGTTTTGTATCTATAGAGTTTGTTTTGTTAGTTTTACTTATCATAGAGAATCTTTGATTCTCTTATATATATATGGAATATTCATAGCAGGTGTTTGACTTGTACTATAATTCCTGATTCTATTGACATTGGGTTTCCGGCGGCCATGACGGCGTTAAACAAGAGGGCGGCGGAGGTAGATTATCCGAACGAAGTACGCTTATAGATGTTTCCATTTGCATCTACTAGGGTTTTATATTACTATTTTAGTGCTACAGTTTCCCTTATATCACTATTTTAGTAATTCTTTTTTAGAAATATAAGTTTCCGTTGTATGGTGAACTCTAATTGGTATTTATTGCTAGAATTGGAACTTAAAAAATCATATACTCACATGACATTGAGATTGAGATTGAAGAAAATATATATATATATATATATATATAGTAAGTATTATTATGTATCACCCCTTCCATCTAAATAGTGCCAGTTACATATATTTTTTGGCTTACTAAAGACCTAATTTAGTTAATAAAAATGATAAAAATGATTGAAAAGTAGGAGTATACTCTATGGATATTAAAGCTAACCATTACAGTAATAAGTCATCATTACTTTTTCCAAAAGAAATTACAGTTTGCGTTGCACTTAGATTTGCCTTTGTATTTATTATTCTTATATTTCCTTTTCTAGTTAGGATTTGATTATCCTAATAGATTTATTTTTCTTCTATCTCCTCTCCTAATTAGGATTTGATTATCCTAATAGATTTATTTTTCTTCTATCTCCTCTCGTAATTAGGATTTGATTATCCAAATAGTTTAAAAATGGATTATGAACCTGCTTAGGCAGAGAGGCACATTTTTACAATTGATTAACAATTTCTTTGTTTACCCAAAAACTAACGAGTGAGTGAGAGAGAAAATAAGTGTGCGTTCACTACCATGATTCCGCTAGGATTCCGCTTCCATCCGACCGACGAAGAGCTGATCACAGGCTTCCTGTTGGTGCGGCTGCTGGGACACGAGCTGCCGTGGAATGGCATCGTCGAGAAGCAGCTCTACGGCGAGAACTTCCCGCGCGAGCCGTGGAAGGTCTTCAGCGACCTTGACGAGTCGTCCATGCACTGGCACTCGAAGACAGAGGGCAGCGCCACCAAGAACACCATCTACGTCTTCACGGTACTGCTGAGGGTTCCCAACTCGAAGCAGGTTTCGAGAAGGGCGGGGTGCGGCACATGGGCCGGCCAAACCGGCCCTAAGAAGATCAAAAATTCCGGCACCGGCGAGATCATCGGGCAATCGAAGATGTTCGCGTTCGAGCACTCCGGCGAGGCGGCGGAGGCGGATGTGGGACACTGGACGATGCATGAGTATTCTCTCAGTGATGAAATGGTGAGGCTGAGCGGCCGACCAAACGGCGCGGATCTTGTGCTATGTAAGATCACTAAAACGATAAAGAAGAAGGAATCCCGTGGGAAATGCGCGCAGCAGCAGCAGCAGCTGCAGTTGTTTTCCTCGGCAGAGATGGGCGACGGCGGCGGTGGTATTGATATTAAGGTTGCGCAGCCGGAATTGATTTATCCGGAGACTGGCGATTGCAGCGGTTCTATTGATCGGTTAGTACATCCAGATATCGGCGGCGGCGGCGGCTCGATTGAGCAGTTGTGTCTTCCGGCGATCGGCGATTGCGGCGGTGGTATTGATATTAAGGTTGCGCAGCCGGAATTGATTTATCCGGAGAGTGGCGATTGCAGCGGTTCTATTGATCAGTTAGTTCATCCAGATATCGGCGGCGGCGGCGGCGGCTCGATTAAGCAGTTGTGTCTTCCGGCGATCGGCGACGGCGGTGGTGGTATTGATATTAAGGTTGCGCAGCCGGAATTGATTTATCCGGAGACTGGCGATTGCAGCGGTTCGATTGATCGGTTAGTTCATCCAGATATCGGCGGCGGCAGCTCGATTGAGCAAATGTGTCTTCCGGCGATCGGCGACGGCGGCGGTGGTATTGACATTGGGTTTCCGGCCGCCACGACTGCGTTAAACAAGAGGGCGGCGATGGTAGATTATTCGAACGAAGAAGACGTAGAAGGTGGTTTCAAGAGACGGAAGAAATCGTGCGGCGACGGGGAGGGATTTCCCAACGCGGCGGCGGTGGAGATGTTCCTCCTCGGCAGCGATGATTTTCTGCCTTTGGATTTTGATGACAACATCGACGAAGAAGGCTTCTTCCGTAAATGGTGGGGCAGCGACGACCAGGTATTTTCCAACGCGGCGGCGGTGGAGAGTTACCACACCTCGGTAGCTGATGATTTTCTGCCTTCGGATTTTTTATGACAACATCGACGTAGTAGGCTTGTCCAACGATGCCTTCGCCACCGTCTCCCGTATGTATATATATATATATATATATGGTTTTGCAGATATTTATTTTCTGCAATCTCAATTTCATATGATTTAGTTTTCTTGTGGTGGAGATTGATCAAAGGTTAGTCATTGGACCTTTCCTTTATGTATTTTCTCTCCCTATCCTGTTATGGTTAGTGCATGCACATTTCTACTTGGTCAGGTTACTTCTTTTATTTTCCCTTGATTTTTATTATTTCTTTTGCATGTAATTTGGTTTCATTTAATAAATAATGACTTTTGACAAATTTTGCTATTGGGATGCCAATTTTAAAATGTTCGAAAACACTCAGAATCATTTTTGAAATCTCAATTCTAGGCTCTCACAACAACTACTACAAAAAAAAAAAAAAAAAAAAAAAAATCTGACCTCACGCTTACCAAACGGACACTAAAGAAATATTAGTCAATTTTAAAAAATTTATAGCTGAAATTCAATTTTAATAGAGTTGAAATTATATGCTAAAAAAATGAATTATATATAAATCCTAATAATATATACTCAACCTTAATAATAAAAACAATATTGATATTACAAATAAATTTATTTAATTATAGAATCAATTGAGGAAGATTAATATCAATTAAAAGGTATAATTTAAGAGGTGGGCCGGATCTTGGTTTTATTGAGCCGAAAAGAAACCCAAAAAAAGAAAGAAAGAATGGACTTGGGCTAAGCCCAAGCCCACAAACGATGCCCTTTTAATCCCTCTTTCTCTCCCTCACCTCCTTCAATCTCGGCTCCCTCTCTCACACTCTCCCTCACCGCCTCACTCTCTCCCTCTTTCTTCTATCTCTCTCTCGGTCACTCTCCCTTCCACCGCCAGTCCTCGCCGCCACCGCCCTCGGCCGCGTTGGCTAGCCGTCACCCCTCTGGGGTTGCCTATCTTTCTTCATCCCGCCGCTTCCATCTCTCTCTCGGACCACACACACACGCTCACTGTTCTCAACCTTCTCTCTCGGACCACCCTAGCCGCCGTTCAGCTTCTGGCCGGCCGTGAGCCTTCGTCGCCGTCGAGCAGCGGGCGAAGCCGTCCGCCTCGGCCTTCCCTCGATTTCCCCCTTCAGCTGCCGAGAACAGCTCCTGCTCTCTGTCCAACCGCCCTGCCCCCTCTCCTTCGCCGGCAGCTAGCTCTCTCCGTCGTCCGCCTGCCTCCGCCGCAGTCATCGCTGCCTGGCCGTCGAGTTTCGACAGCCACCGCTTCCACCCTCTCACTGCCCGGTTTCTTTCCCCGTCAATACACACGTTTGACGTATGCACACACACAGCCTATATATATATAAAAATTCATGTTCTTGTATGTTGTTCTTCCATGTATTGATGAGTTTCAATTCTGAATTGGGAATATTGATAATGTTAGATAGAAATTTATCCTTAGAATATTTAGAATAGAGATTAAAAATGGGGAATTGTATTGAATTGTTAGATTTCAATTTTGAAAATTGAAATTGGAGATTGTTTGGAAGAAGCCGAGACCTTTGAGGATTAACTCATAAAATTTTAATAATTGCTTGAATTAATTGTAATTGCATAATTAATCTAAGAATGAAAGTTGTTAAGTAATCTAATTGATTCTGATTTTATATTTTGAGAATTTTGGGATATTGAGGAATAAAAATTGAATTGTTGTGAATTGAATCAAAAAGATGGAAACTTGGAGTGTGGTAGTGAATGAACCAGGAGTTTATAGGAATAGAAGTGTGAATTTGTTAATTGTTGTATTGAAGAATTAAAAAGAGAAGAAGAAAGAAAGAAAGAAAGAAGAGGTTACATAATTGTAATTGGAAATTATTAAAATGGGCTTTAAATTAACTACTGAATTGGGTTTGAAATAATAATTGGGCCTAAAATAATATAATTGGAGCAAAGTAAAATAAATAATGGATTAAGCAAAATGGATTTGAATTTAAAAGCCATTGAGCTAGAAAAAATATAAGTGGGCTTGAATAATTCATTTGGGGAAGAAAAACAAACCCATTAATAAGTGGGTTGATATTATACATTAGCCCAAGATATATAAATTAGAGGATTTCTAGTTAAGTGTTAAAAAAATTAGAAGAAGAAATAGGCGATTTCTGGTGAATCCTCGAGTTATTATATCAAATGTGTTTGTTGGTTTCCTAAATAATTCATGCTATCATATCGGTTCGTAACACTGGTAACATCATCATCGATCCTCGGCCATGGCGAAGGAGACATGATCACATGATATGGAGCGAAGGATGGGAGAAGTATCGCATGAGCTAGAGATGTTGTGGCAAAGCTTCTAACCTCAATTTGAAGAATTAAAGCAGTTGATTCGCGCAATCAACTTGCGAAGTCCAGGATGAATAGCAAACTATGAATCCAACAGTGAATCACATGTGGATGAGGAGGATTCACTTGCCGATCTATGAAATCTGAAACAAGTATTGACTCTTCGAAACTATATCACCGATTTTGATAAGTTATATCATAAGTTTGGGATAGAAGAAGATCAAGCAGTAAGTTTGTTTTTGTCTGGGTTAGTAGATGAACTGAAAATATTGGTAACAATGTTTAAATCCAAAACTTTAGCCAATGTTTATGCTCTTTCTAAGCTACAAGATATTACATTGATAGGCAAATTACCTATGTCGTATGAGAATGATGGGTAGAGTAATCACTCTAGAAGAAATGGGACATAAGGATAAGAATTCGAAGATTGGAGAGTTTGTTTTGGAAAATGATAAATTGAATTTGAGTGATGTTGGGGTTATATACTAGAAACCATGCTTTATGAGCTGCTTATGTATTAATAATCCTAAGAACTACTATTCTCCTACACTTGTGAAGATATATTATTGTTACATAGTTTACCTTTTTATAATCTGGTGACTATATTATGAGCAAATATAATCTGTTATTACAATTGAGCAAACAAGCCTATGTCTTCTGCATTGTAGACTGAATGGTGGTCAGGTCATCACTAAATATCTCTCAATCGATGCTTTACAGAAGAACATAAAGTTTCACAACCTAGATAGACTTGGACGATCTATGGTGAAAGGTTGTAGTGTCAGTCCAGATTTTTACTGACCTTGGTAAACAAATGACACTAGTGTGGTATACCACTGAAGGATTCACGTTAAGATAAGTCATTCTTGCCGATTATTGCAAGACGAGATCTAGGTGATTATTTATTTCTAAATCTTTGTATATTACATTAAGCATATGTTATTAATTATGCACTACTTTGACTTATCAAAAGGTGCGGATTTTTCGTAACCCAAGAGTCCTGATATCTTGGGCAGTGGTAAATAATCTCTAGTGGTCCTAGTATTGTTATTGCATTGAATCGTGTCTTGGAGGACCAGGTTGATAATATCCCCAAGAGGTGTTCGAGAAAAAGAATTTATTATAAGAAACCCAGCCGGTTGGAATTTATTCCACTATAATAAATAATGTTCTTGAACTAGACCACTCTTGGTAAAAGATATTAATTAATTAAAAGCATTAGCAGGCTTAAATTAATTAGTGGATATTAGAATCGTAAACACGAAAAATAAATTAATTAAAAAGAAAGTCCAGATAATTCGTAATTTGGATTTGTACGGGTAAGTTAATATTAATTTTTATAGTGGTCCAAATTAATATTCTATTGGGCTTTAATTAAATTGAGGCCCAAATTTAATTAGTAAAAGCCCAATAGGTAGGCCCAGTCCAATTTCCTTGAATACCTAGCCTAGCCCATTACATATTCTATAAATAAGAGAGTGGATAATTAAATTCATTAAGTCAGATATATGAGAAACACGCCTAATTGTGTTTTCTCCCTGTTCTCTCTCCAATTTATTTTCTTCTCCACTTCAACCTATAGGGTTTGATAGAATGTAGTACACTTTGCATTCAAATCCTGAATTTGGGTAACAGGTTAGAAGATTCGAGGTAGAATATTGGTGGAGTGGTGGGAGTTGCAAGTGCTCGTCTACACACAGAAGATCTGCAAGTAATGGTAAGATTCGAACTTTTAGATGTCATGATCTAGGATTTCGAATTAATTAATTGTTAATTTGCATTCTAGGTAGATTTGTTTATATTGCATGAATAATTAGATTATGAACATCAACCTATGGGATCCCGGTTTAGGGGAATCCTCGTCGATCTCCCCTATCAAGTGATTCGGTAAATGCTGAATGTGGCGACGAGAAATTGGGAGATTTGTTGGAAATCGAGTAGGTTAGACCAGACACGATTCTGGTGGTAGATGAGGGTTTTGAATCTGACTTACTGTTGCCGTGGGAGAGATGCATAATTGAGGATATAGAATTGGTAGAGCATAAACTTGGAGCGAAGAAGAGAACAATGCGGGCGCCTTCATTGGTGGAATTTGATGATAGAAGACGAAGAGTTGAGGAGGTTGTGGAGAATGGGGATGACTTTGAAGGAGTGTGTGAGCATTGCCAAGGTTGGAATCACGGGAGCAGTTCTAGAGAAGATACATGAGAAATGGAGGAGATCGTCAACTTGGTTTAATAAGCCCAAGGTGAAGATGAAGCTTAAGGAAAATGTCGGCAATGTGGCTAAGTTGTAGCTTATCTCTCACATACTGGAGGTTTATCCTCCAACCATTCTCGAGCGTCGCTGGCTCGACGCTTGTGGCACATTGCTTGGAAAAAATTCTCTTCCACAGATGCAACATGAGAGTTCGCAGATGAAATAGAACCACAAATTCATTCATCCCTTGAGGACAAGGAATTTGATGGGGGGTATTGATAGCATTCAACGGAGTCAAGATGGAGCTAAGGTGGAGCTAAGAAGCTGCAATCTGAAGATCGAAGCTAAAGGAAGAAGAAAGTATTGTTAGGAGAAGAGAAGAAGGAAGTTGAGATTGATGGGAAGTTGAGTTGTAGCTCGAGTTAACGGAAATAACGGAAAAAGAACTCTTAAAAACCAAAGGAATTAAAGAGGATAAATGCGTTTTCAAGAAACGTAATACCCAACTAAAGAAGAAGTTCGTAACTAACTTAGTAGCCACGTCAACTAAGTTTATTTAAGCAGTTACAACAAGAATACCAATGGGAAGAATAAATAGATAGATCGTTATCTGTGAAGCATTCCGGATATTTTTGTAGCTGAGAATTGTGTGGCACTCTAGAGATTTCTGGTGAATCCTCGAGTGATTGTATCGAATGTGTTTGTTGGTTTCCTAAATATACATCGCTATATTTTTTCGAATTGTAGTGAGTTTTAGCCGTATAATTTCTGAGATCATATCGATTCATAACAACTGTTTGTTTCCTTCAATGTTTAGTTGCAAAAGTAGTAAGATTCAAACAACTTATTAGCGCTTTTGTTGTAGTATCTGTTAGCAAAGCTATGCATATATCACTACAAAAAAGCGGTGTTTAGCGAGCACTTATTACCGAGCACCACTGTGGTCGCCCAATATCGACAACTTAGCGAGCACTTAGCGAGCACCAGACAAAAATTACAGAGCACTACAACCATTGTCGGCAAATTGGAAATGTCGACTGTGCTCGGTAAACCTGCGAGCACACGCATGGTCGGAATTGTAAAAGTTTACCGAACGTATACCGAGCACTTGCACAACTCGTCGTCGAATTGTGGCGCCAATAGTTCCCGAGAACTATCTTCGAGCACCGTGCTCGGACATCACCGAGCACCACTAAGGTGCTCGGTACACTACTCCGTGAAAATTAAACGGGATTATATTCCGAGCACTCGGCGAGCCTCGGGTGGTCGGTAAATCCATGCCGACATGCTGCGAGCACCAGTGCTCGGTATGTCCCTTTTATAGCGAGCACTGTGGTGCTCGGTAACTTTTAATATATAGCAGCATCCATCTGCCAACACCACATTGCAACCCACTCTCACTCCACTTTCCCAGCTCCACCGCCGCCCCACTCCCCCAGCTCCACCGCCCCCTCAGCCATGCTTCCTATTTGCCGCTCCATTCCACCGCAGTGTCGCCTCTTCTCCGTTTGCATCCGCCGTGATTCAACGTCGCCGCCCATGCTCATGCCGCCGCTCAGTCTCGCTCCAGCGCCTCCACCTGTGAGTTGCAACTTTGTTGGCTCAACATATCTATAAACTTTTAAATACAAAGCTTCTGTGAATATAGGCAGCATATGATGGCTATAATTATATATTTGGGGCTTATTAGGATGATGTGGAAGTATGATGTGGCACGCCCCACATCGAGAAGTTTACATCCGCAGAAGAACTAGCCCTGACGCGAGGGTTCGTGTAGTAAGAAGGCAGGAGAAGAAAGAATTAGGCCCCGGATGAAATAAATATATGTCAAAAGTAGAACCATACTGGGAGAAGATGAAAGGGGTTGGGCATATAATAAAATCTTTTAATACAAAAAACAATCTATAAACTTTTTAATGGAACGCTCGGTTAGAAAATTTGCTCAACTTAGCGTACCACTAAAAAGTTTATAGATATATTTTTTGTATTCATCGATTTTAGATTTTGTTCAAATAATATTTGTAATGAAACGAATGTATGATTTATTGAAATGACAGAATAAAGTTTCCCATCTTTTTTCTAACTTCCAACAATGGGAAATGAGACAGAAGGTTGCACCCGGCCGGGTGATAATGATTTTCGTACCCACCTGGCCTGGTGGAAGCCTATGGAGAACAGAATGACGCACCCGGCCGGGCGTCTACGAAAATCACAACCACCCGGCCAGGTACGTGTCTCTAGACTTATAGAATACTGAGCACAGTTGTGATCGGTAAGATGTAAAGTGTTTTCGAGCACAGAGTGCTCGGTATTCGTACAATACGACTGTGTACAGAAAGTTTTACCCGGGTGGGTGAGACGTATGACGAAGCTACCCGCCTGGGTTGTCAAGCGTACCGAGCACGGTTGTGCTCGGTAACCTCTAAATCCTTACCGAGCACCGTCGTGCTCGGTAGTCCTGAAAGTCCGTTCGGTTGCAGAGAGTTGTACCCGCCCGTGGCTGAGACATCACCTAACCAACCCGGCCGTGTTTGGTAATGTTACCGAGCACAAAGGTGCTTGGAAAATAAAAATGGAATAGTATATGTGCTCGGTACACTTCTGCCGACAATTTTCGAGCACTGTTGCTCGGTAACTATATCTATAATGCTTAAGTTATATCCGCACATTCTTTGTTCTTCACTTTGTTATTCACTTTCTCTCTAATTATCTCACCAATTTTCCGCCACCAACAAAGCGAGCCACCACCGTCCGCTTCGTTCGCCATCTCTAGGTTGGTCTTGCTACACTTACCTTGTTTGCGTGATTCGCTTTCATTATTTGTTTGTTTGTTTTCGGCGTGATTCGCCAAAATTAATGGTTTGTTTTGGTTTCGGCGTGATTCGCCTTAATTCTTTGGTTTCGGCGTGTCTCGCCTTGATTGTTTTGACCTTCGCATGGTAGGATAGTGAAATGGATATAATTCCCGGAAGAGAATGGATGTATTTGAGAAAATTTCCAACAGGAGAATTTAATCAAGATTTTATTGATGGGGTGGATGCCTTTATTAGTTTTGCCGTGCAACATCCCTCTAAAATGGATGGTTCGAAAATCAAATTTCCTTGTGCTCGTTGTGATAATAACAGATTTTGTTATACAAAACGGTGAAGGAGCACCTTGTAAGGAAATGTTTTACAAGAAATTACTACGATTGGAAGCGTCTCAGACTGCTCTGTGGGATGGTTGTGATTATTCTCAGTTGTCAACAAATGCTTGGCTAATGAATATGAAGTCTGAACATCGCAAGTCTCAGCGACTCTTTCACGATGTGTGTGAGTTCCTGGACGAGTGTTTGCCACAACCGAACCACATGCCTAACAGCTTTTACAATTGCAAGAAACAAATGCAAGCTTTAGATATTCCCGTCCTTAATTAGCATCTTCAAGTCCACTTAGCAAATGAGGCCGGTGTAGCCGGACCAGTTCATTTTCGATGGATGTATCCGTTTGAGCGTTACATGTGGCACTTGAAGTTAAATGTGAGGAATAAGGCTGTCGTGGAAGCATCAATATGTAATGCTTACTTGACTGAGGAATAATCGCATTTTTACAGTCATTACTTTGAGTCACACGTCCGTTGCAAAAGTAGAGACGTTCCTCGTAATGACGATGGCGGGGGATCATCGCACCCCGGCGATATGCTTACAATCTTCGCATATCCAAGCAGATGTGTCGGGAAGGGACGAGATCGATATCTTACAGAGATGGAGTACAAGGCAGCGCAGACGTACATTTTACTTAATGGTAAAGAAGTGAAGATATTCGAGCAGTAAGTTTAATTACCCTTTCAAACCGTTAATAACCTTTTGTTTAGCGGATATGATTTTCACATCCTTTCTATTGTGTACAAAACAGTATGTTCATCGAGCAATTGCGTGGGTGCAACTCAGGAATAACAGTGGCGCAGTTAGAGCAACAATTGGAAGATTATTACGCATCATGGTTTAAAGAATTCGTAAGCTTTCTAAATTTGGTTGTGTATCATTTATGAATCTTGTTTTGAAACGA
>JAYDZE010369809.1:0-36228 GCA_034509125.1 Monilaria moniliformis
AAGCACAAATTGCATTACTTTATCGACCACTAACATTTTTGACTCAAAAGTAACACGATATTCCTCATTTTCTCTTTTACATACATCTTTTAAAGATTAAACAGACTGTTAACAAAAGAAGAAAAGAAAAACATAGCAGAAAAAGAAAAAAAAAACTAGGATACCTAAAGGGGGAAAAATGCAGTGAAAGCAAATTGAATATTACCCAGAATTGGATGATGCCGGGATCTCACAAGGGGGGAAAACAATAGAAAACAAAATAAAGAAAGAGATTTATGGTATATCTCCTAGATCTGTGAAAAATATTTCGAAAAAAATGAAAAGATTCTGGGCAAAGAAGATACGGTTATATTAGATATATATATAAATAGGGAATGAGAGGAGCTAACCAAAACATTTGGGCGAGGGAAAGATGTGACTTCAACTCTTGATTTTTGCATGTAAACGATATATATATGGCCAAGGAATGATTTGGGGCAGTCTGCCCGTTTGCCCAGGTATGTTTAATGATTAAGAATCCTTAAATTAAGGAAAGCTGGAGTACTAAAAGAATAAGAAAAGTAAAGAAAGAAAAATCAAATTAATAAGTACCATAGTCGTATAAAATATTACACAATTTGCCCTCTTGAGATGTTCACAAAATAATAATGCACATTTCTTAATTTTTCTTTTCATTTATACTATACTTTTATTTTGCACATTTATTTAACTAATATTAAAAACAATAATGTAGGAACCTTTCTTTATTCACGAATACACTATCTACCTTTGATTAATATTCGTATCACATCAATGTATGCAGTGTTTTATGAGATGGAAGGAGTCTGTGTTTTCTTATTTTAAATAAATTTGCCTTTATTTATGTTTGGCTGCAATTCAAATAGGTCGTCTTAACATTCAAAGTCATAAAGTCATGTTTTCTTCTTTTCTCAAGATTTGAATCATATCTGTAAATACATGTAATTTGAATCGGTACCCTTCTTTGTAATGAAAAGGAATTGGGATATGGAAACTTATGTATTGGACTATTGGGTATACCTTCATTTTTTTCACACAATAACTTTCCAATCACAAAAGAGGCAACGGTTTTGAGGTAAAAACAATCGTCGTAGTGGGAAGAACCGTTGTCTTAGAACCCCTGCAACCTCCTCTCCTCCCTCATGCGACGCCGCTGCCAACTCTTCTCCTCTCTATTGTGTAGGATGACGCATCCTAACAAACACGTGTTTAAAGATTCATTACATGTCGAATTTAGATAGAAAGTTATGTTTGAAAACAAGTTTAGTGTTTGAATTGCATTATCCCGTGAAATGTGATGTTTATTTGTTTGATTAAATTTGTATGAAATTGGGTCAACCTTCATGAAAATGCACATACTTATTGGAATAGTGATGAACAAACCAAGCTATTGTCAACTATTCAGATCTTGACTAGATAAAAACGTCATTTTGTGAAACTCAGTAGCAAAACAAATAAAGTTTGAACTTGCATGGCAGTATTTCACTCATTAGCTTGTGAACAAGTTATTTTAGATAATTTAGCTTTAAAATATAAAAATATTATTATAATACTACTTACATGGGATGTTACGTTACTTGAGATTAAACTGATCCGAGATTGAGTGACCGGAGATTACCTAAAATTAATATATCATTGTGGGGAGGGGCCATGACTCATAAGGCAAGATTAATATTTCTATATGACACTCTGAATCAAGTTCCAGACGAAGTCCACCAAACCGAACAAGATACATGAGATTAACTCATATCTAAACCAAATTAAATACCAGACTCTGTTTATGTTTATTTACTATTGAACTATATTTTCTATTTTTGAATATTCAACCATTGTCGTGCGACCGCCGTTGCCAAAATGCATATTCTGACTCCTATTTATGTTTACACAAAATACGAACAATACCCGCTTACATGCAAGGTCGTGCATTGTTAAGCGCATGTAAGTATATATTAGCTAAAAGCCTAAAACAAACCTTAATTATAGATGCTTACATGTTAGGTCGTGTGAGCGTGCATTAGCTAAATCCGGCCAGATGCACTCCTACGCTAAATGGTAAAATGATAAGAATGAGTATTATTTATAAGTTATTATAGAAATTAGTATGATTTATATTTCTTATATATCATTTTGCCTCTAATTATATTGTCTTTTTTAATTAACTCTATTTATTAGAAGAAAATAATTAACATATTATGTTATTGTGAATAACATAATTTATTTTTAAAACAAAATAGTTTATATTTCATTTATAATTCTATATTTAGAAAGTTCATTGAAGTTCGATTAAGGTCATATAAGCTCGAATAAGCTCGTGAGTATTTGGTAAATAAAGTTCGAACATTGACTCGATAATAAATGAACCAAACTTGAGTACGATAATATTCGGCTCGGTTGAACCCAGTTTGACTACACCCCTATCGATATGAGGTGGTAGGAGAAAACATATAGAACAAAATCACTAATGAGAAAAATAAGCCCGAAATTGAAACCTAGTCCGACTGAACATTGTTGGCGATGCTGACATGGACTAATATCAACACTTGCACACCTGACCCGAACACAGGATCTGTGAGATTCGGGTAGTTTCAGACCTAACTCGTTTCAGAAATGACTTACTTAAAACAAAACTCACTAAAGGCCAGAACCTTCCGCTAAGGAGTTGTTTGCCCGAGGACCTGATTTCACCATGACCTATCTCTATGAGAGACCCGCCTTTACGAAAGATTTGCCTTCACAAGAGACCTATTACAGTCAGCACTTGTCTAGACAGGACTTGTACTACTAAACCTGTTATAAGGAGTTAACTCCTCAGGAATTTCTCCCACAGGACTTGCCAGAACGACTCTTGGTGAAAAAAGACGATCGCACACCTTAACTGATGATTTCTAGGAAGACCTGCCCAAAACTCGTTGACACAGTCGTCATTAGAACACGCAAAATAAATTTATGGCTTATGCCCACAACTATATAGATAGCGGTATGAACATGGTCGGTTCACAATGAGTTTGGATAGATGCATTTCTCTTTGTCTCACCAGATGTTGCAAATGGGTTGGGGATGGTTTGGTCATAGTAATTGTATTGGTCAATATGGGAAATGAAGAATGATTGAAACTAAACAACAAAAAAAATCAATAAATAAAAGACCTAGTCTGGACTTGACTTGTTAAAAACGAACTCTTATTCAATCATTGGTGCAAAGTTATTTACAACATGCTCGTATAATCAGTTGTGGTCAAGGAATGCCAAAGTCCATTATTAAATCGTCACGCCCCCAAACAAGCCCCTCTGTCATGCATCCTTAGAGATTAGATTTACTACACCTCCTATCCTTAGTCAACACATTCCATCCCAAAATTATCATCCGATGTATTGCCCAGAGAGCATTCAAATTAGATGGACCCGAAAATGAATTCTTACGTAATGCCCCCGACGACATACACCTTCTGCCCATATTGGTAAATCTATAACTAAGTTACACAAGGATCATACACATTATGTCTTAATTAATTTGTGATCTAGATATCCCTAAGTGGTTAGTGACCAGATAATTACTTAGTTTGCCGAAATACTTTAGAATCAAACCTAACATTTCGAGAACACAATCATGTAGTTATTATTGCCCATAGTAGACCTCTCGAATTTTTTTAATTCATGTTCGATTTGTCGTTGGCCAGACCATCCTTATAAACTTAGCTAGAAAAAAAGAAAAAAACAAAGACAAAAGAAATAAATGCAAACATGAAAAGACTTACTGAACTAATAAAGGAAAGAATTTTGGGCAAACTGACCAAGATGAACTTAACCGAAAATCAAAACTACTTTGTCCTATGGGACTTGTTTCTTCCTCACGTCACTCAAACAAAAGAAAGAAAAGAAAAAAAACTAGACTATTCCAGAAAAGTATGTCGGAGCTTCTTCATTGTCAGAACTCTAATTTCTCTTCTCGAACTTCCTGGCTCTGAATGCTCTCTTTGCTCTTGATCGCTTGTTATTTTTATAGATGATCGATTGTGGGCTATGAAAAAATCTGTCCCATAGTATAGGCTCAGTGCTAGGTTTGGTCGTAGGTTTGCCTTGTTTATCTTCTTTCCATCCTTATCTCTTGCAGCTAGATTTTTTCCTTATCCACTAAATTATATCTATCTCAAATCATGCACGGTAAGGAAAATTAATCTCCTTCCTTATCTGGTGTCTTGGACAAGAATCTACTTGGGTCCGCCCAAAGCATTTGCCTGCTGCGGTCAGTCTCTAGTTTTGTTTTTCAATGTCTTCTTCTCTTCATCCCAACACTATTATGACCTAACCGGCTTCTCTTCATGATCCGAATTCCACCTGTTATATTGGTTGGCTCAACACCTTACTCCAGCTTCCCTTTTGATGTTTGATACTTTGCCCAGTGTGGAGTCGGCCCTCAAAGCTGTGCATTTTGCCTTCCATACAACTCTTTGGCCCTTATTGGCGGGATTCTTCTGGTTTTCTCCCTAAATCTTCTTCTTTGCCCGGACATGTCTTGTTGCCCAAATGTGTCCTCTCAAATACAGAGAACACACAAAAGATATTACAGACTCAATTTAAAACCTTAATAAAAATACGAAAAACAAGCAAAATAATGAGCTCGTCACCCACACTTGGGCATCTGATCAAGAGATGAACTATTAGAACTCGGTGCCCAAAAGCACTCGACACAACTGAAAAACAACAACATGTAAGAATCATTCCTAAAATATCTACTAACAGAATTTCGGAACCACCATACGTATTTCACCCAGAAATAAGTAAGAATGATTGTCATTGAGTTCACGGCACCATAACTATAAAAATGATATCAATGGCAGTGACCGAAAAAGGTTGTCTCATCCGCAATGACCAAAATGCCCACCCTTGGATGTGCAAAGATGGAAATTCCCCTGGTATCCATTCTTTTACCTATAAATACACTTTTCCTTTATGCGCACGGTACACATTCTCTCACTTACTCACTCCATACACCTCACGAGCACAAAATCACTAAAGTTCCCTACTTGGAAACCTTTCGCCTAAGTCTTCGGGTAATCTTTGTTGACTTAGGCGTTAAAGTCTCTTCCCCAAAAACTTCTTCAAGTCTGTTTTGTATATATCATCGAAGACTCAAGTAATCTCGATGGAATCTCAGCGCAGTCGACGTCTTTCCTCTACTGTGCCATCGAACCACCTTATCAAATGTATTTTCTCTTAAGAATCATCTTGTTTATAGATTTTACTCATAAATCGTTGTCGATCTAACAACCGAATCATACAGACGCAATTGTGTCGTTGTGTCGCACCCAATGCATAAACTTTAATAATTGTGATGAGCGACCACATACCGAACTACATTTTAATGCGTGAGGCCTACGCATTTAGAGACACGCCTACATCCCAGTCTTTCAAAAACCACGTTAATATTGTCATTTTTCTTTATTTACGATTTTGTAATTAAATTAGTTTTTCTTTTCTTTCTTGGTGTTTTTCGCACAAGATCTTAACTTTGAGAGGTTTTAATGAGGTCATGCCTATAAGATCGGTTGTATCCCATGGTTTTTTCTTTTTCTTTTTTCTTATGATTTATCTTTCTCCTTTTGTTATCTCTTATAAAATGACCATATCTCATCTTGTGAGGATTGTAGGATTGCTTGGTGAAATTAACGCCTTATCAATTACACTGAGGTGTAATCAGAACTAGGGATGTCAGTCCAGCCCGAACCCATTGGGCTGGCCCGACTAGCCCGCTAGTTTTAGAGGGTTTTAGGTTGGAAATTTCTAGCCCGATAAGATTTCGGCCCCATTAGCTTGCACCCGATTAGACCATAACCCGATTAGCCCATAACCCGAAAGCCGATGGGCTGGCCTGATGGATTGGCCCCAGGTGCAAATATTACATATTTTTCTTCCTTGTATGGCAACTGATTTGACAATACAATGATAAATTTTGATAAATTTGATAACTACAAAAAATAACATAAAATTAACCCTTCAATATATATATATATATACATACTAATATAAATAATGATAGATAAACGAATTGGAAAATTCAAGTTTACTATAACCAATATAATGAAACATGCTTTTAAATTTAACCGAACGTATTTGTGTTTCATTTTGATTTTATAATTCTTAAATTATGTTTTATCATGTCAAGATCTATAACAACTTATTTCTAAATTAAATCATTCAATAACAAAAGATTTATCCAACGACATTTTTATTCGATGTTATTTTTTTAGTTTTTACACTAGTAGTATTTAATCGTATTTGAGTTTAAGTATATTTTTCAAAATTCTTCCAATTAAATATTTTACATTCACTAAGCGTTGGAGAAATTATGTATCACGTTTTGGAGAATTTGATAGAATGACATGTGATGTGCTTAGCATTATTATAACAACGATAATAGAAAAATATTCATTCCGTATTAGAGCACACATTTTGAATAAATATACAAAAAAATGCAAGCTCTTCTTTGCACACGGGTTGCATAGATATTTTGATTGTAAGATTTATTTTTCTTATAAAGTTATAAATTATCAAACTATATTATATTTTAATATTATATTATTTTTATTAAATAGTGAAAAGTTTGAAGACTATTAGTTCGAAGTGAATTATTAAGTTGAAACTTCAAAGATTGTCGGTGCAGAAGAATAATGCTATTCAAGTGTTTAAAGTTTACATTTATTTCTAAGACACTTTGATTCTATGATGCATGACTATTTTTGAATAATTTATCATTAATTTTATGTTATGTAATCTTTGACTTTTTTTAGAATGCTTTAAAACTTTGAATTTTATGTTTGTCATGTGATTTTTATATTTAATTATATTTAATTTTTGTATACGTTTATATATTATAAATATAGAATTATTAAGAATAAAAAATACATATATAGATTAATTTCTATTATTTGCTTGTAGCTCGATTAGCCTACTGGGCTAGCCCGAAATCCAACCATTTAGGGTTAGGGTTCGAAATTTCTAACCCGATAAAATTCCGATCCGATTAGCTCGTAGTCGATTAACCCGTAACCAAAGTATTTGATGATATTCAGTAATTTACTGATAATTAACCCATTTTTTAATTTATAAATTATAATATCGAATGATGTCTCATTGAAACTCGATCGATTACATTATTTATACAATATAAAAATGACACTTCTGTTGGTACACTCATGAAGCAAGGAACTGATATATCCAGATGCGTTTATTTAGTTGCCTGGTTCCATTATACATTCCATCTATCAATGTCATTTTAATTATAGATTAGACTTGGGATGGCAATGGGTTTGGGTAAGTATTGACAGGATTTGAGACAGCTTTACAAATCATCTATAGACTATATAGTTAGTAGGTACCCTCTACTTTATATAATATAATATTCTTATTACCTTCTCATATTTTTATTGATATATATTTATATGTTAATTATAAATTATGTTTTTATAATGTGTAGTCACGAAGAATTATAATGATAAGGTTGACAGAAGATTTGAGAAGTTAAAATATTATATAATTTCTAATTTCATTCATGACATCTAATTATCAATCTTTCATTATCTCTACTAATTATTACATTTGTAGTTTTCGACATTTTATTGAGACTAAAAATCCAGTTATTATAACAACTTATATTTGATTATTTAGATTCTTTAGTGTAGTATAGAATATTCTACAACAAATGAAATGAATCTTTTGCTAGATCAACATCCCTTAAAATACGCAATGATTTATGTTGATGGACATATATATGCTACTCTAGTAAACTAGTATTAGAAGACAGATGGACGCCCAAATATCCTTTAGAGGGAACTCAGATATTCAAAGTAATCTTAGGATTTAATTTCTTATGTGTTGTTATTAGGTGAAGGGCTTTTGATTATGCCTTACCATATTGTTATAAAGTCCCATATTGGACTACAGATGTCGGCAAGATTAAATAAATCCCGACAGTTTAGGCCGCCGCCCCAGAAACAGTTAATTGGCTATTAATTAAGCCTGCAAGATATTTAAGATATATAATTGAATTATTAATATTGTCATAAGTTCAGCTCAAGTTTAGGGCAAAGTTTGAATAAAAAAAGCAAGTGAAAGGACATTTGGACTTTGGATACCACCCTGCTATTTGGAAATTAGGTTGAAATCTTAAAATTTGAAATGAAGGGCACACGTGCAGTTTCACTGAATTTGTTGAGCTTTGGGATGCTCCAATCTTCATGCAGTTGCAGTTTTAATTATAATGTCAAACTGGAGCATCTTCTAAGTGTTTGTGTACGTGTGTTTAGTGTCTTCACGTGTAGACTCATAACGCAGTATACCAATAATAAATGGGTAATTACACCAACTTGTACAAATATAAGCAACATTTCAGGCAAACGAACAAAACATGTGCTCCCCCCTCCTTCCATTAAATATAATCTCACTTTTCTTGTTGGTTTGTCTCATCAAAGATGCCATACTTCCATATTTAGAAAAAAAGTTATATCATGAATAATTTTTTCTCTCTCATCATTAATACATCTAACAACTCATTAGAATTCTATTCTATTTAAACACTTTAAATAAAAACTTTCTAAAATTTTGTATCATCACAAAGTATGACATCTTTACTGAGATTGAGAGATTAATAAACTTTGAATGCACGAATTGAATTATACTTAGTTACTTTGCAATGACTACGTGTATATATATATTACTACTTGTGGTAGTATACATTGGCCATATTTAGCATGTCACTTGTGGATTTTGGTTTCTAAATCGTAATGAAACAGAATTAATTGCGGTTAAGTTGGCAACAACTACAGTTTATGATTTTTTTAAAGGTTATTATCCTAAAATACATGAATTTTGGGTAAAATTCAATTTTGCATATAAACCAAAAAACGTAACACTATTAATTTTATATTTCGTGCAATTTTCACATGATTGCAAATTTCACCCATATTAAAATTGATGCGCCACTCATCTGGCTTCTGCCATATCTTTTTTACCTATTTGTTAACAACATGGAAATATTATATAAAATTCATGTTATTGATGTTATATTTCTAAATTCACATGCAAAACAAGAATTGATCCAAGTTTTGTATATTTTATTGATAAGTAACCCTATATTTTATTTCTAAATATTTTTCTTATATATTTTAAAGTTTTCTAGTTAGTGTGTATTGCAAATTTCAACCATAAAATATGTGAAAGAAAAGTAAGAATTTTGAAGAGAAAAAAAAAAAGTAATATAAAACACATAAACTCGATAGCATTATGGAGTTCAAACTGTAAATTACAATGTGGAGAATCAAATATTTACGGTTGTCGGAAATATAACTGCAACTTACACATTTACAATCTTAAAAATCATATTAAATTAATTGTAAAATGTAATCAAAGAGTAAAAGACTGACGATTTAACCGCCTACCACCTGTTATGGTTGTCAATGGTTTGCCCTTTAATTTTTCGTAATCCAAGAACATGTCTAACTGTTGTAGCACAAATATCGTGGATATAAAAAAATCACCAAGTACGAGAAATATACATAAAGTCAATGTGTTGTGGATCAAAATGAAAAAGGGTAAAACATATTTATTGTTGGTCCCAGTACAAGTGTCAATATGTGTGTGAAAAATACACCCCTATATCAATTTTTTTAAGGTTTGAGTAATGAGAATCAGCATTACTGAGTATGAGCCTAACAAATTGTTGGATTCTAAATTAGAGCTATATGAAATTTTGGGTCCATTCTGAAATAATCAGGTCGCATCTTCATTAAAAGGAACACAATCGTGCATATTGAGATGTTTTCCTAAGAAATATTTATGTTTTTAGTGAAGAAGACTTGGCGAGTCTAAATAAATGGGCTCACACATTCTGCACTAAGTATGGACATGTTGTTATTCATTCTACTTCACACTTTGTGAAGAATTGAATTTGATAAGTCAGGATTCGTTTCAGTACGAAAAGAACAAACATTTTCCGCCAAGCTGGATTTTGCATGAGTATAAGTAGGCATGTCAATTGGGCCAACCCACTCGGGTTTGGCCCGATCCAATCGGGTTGTCGGGCTATTCGGTTACGGGTCATTCGGGTTGTAATTTTTCCGAATTAGAAGTTCTCAACCCTAACCCTAAATTAATGGATTTCGGGCTAACCCATTGGGCTAATTGGACTCCAAAAAATTTATGAATTTTTTTAATTAATATATTAATTTTGATAATTGTATGTTTGTAACAAGCAAAAAAAAAATACATCAATAAATGAATGTCATTTCAACTCAAGACTAATATATAGCTTTTAGAAAAGTAAGAAAATTCATTTTTCTTAGTAGATTATCATTTTTTTAATTTTTTAATCTAAACGTTTTATATTAAATGTTATAGTAAAATATAGAAAAGTGAAATGATGATCATAACTTTCGAATATTGAATCAAAATGCGTTTTTTCACATACATTTGAAAAAAAAATCTTATATACTAACCTTCAAAAGTTGAAAAAATAATAACTTAATGAAGTTTGAAAACTAAATAACGATAACTCGCTAATTTTCGGATCGACCCTATGGGATCGAATTATCTTCGGGCGAACCCTATCGAGTTGCGGGCTATTCAGTTCAGTTTATGGTCATCCGAGTTGAGATTTTTTTTTGGTTGAGATTTTTCAACCCTAACCCTATCGGATTATCGGGTTAATCGGGTCGATCCACGAATTTCGGGCTAAATTGACATCCCTAAATATAACCAGAAAAATATTTATCTCCAAATTTGATGATATAAATAGGGAAACTATTTGATTAAATCCTACTTGATTTGTAACAAAAAATGTCATGAACTTACAATAATATTGAGTGTGGTGCGGAGGAAAAGGTGCGGCTTTTTAGGGGTGACCATTCATTTCTTGGTTCATTTTTTGTCCAAACCGAATTGAACTAAAAATTGATTTTTTTGGAAATTGAATCTGAACCGACCTGAATTGTCCGAAAAATCGAATTTGAAAAACTGAAATCCAAACTATGAAAATTGTTTCGAACCGAAAATTCCTTAACAAATAATCTAGAACTTACATTAAAATATATATCAAGTATCAACCAACCTATTCAAACAATTAATTTTTTCATAAAGTATTTTGTATTTTTATTATTATTATTATTATTATAATTATATATATATATATATATTAAAGAAAATTTTTGGATTTGGTTTTTTGGATTTTAATATATACGAACCAAATCGAATCGAAAAATTAAAATTGGCAAAAAATATAAACTGAACCGAACAAAAATTTGATAAATACCGAATCAAATTTGAAATTTTGGTTTGGTTCAGATCATATATTATGATTTCAAGTATTTTGCTCACCCCTACGGATTTTAAGAAAAATATTATGAAATATATTTTAAGTGAGATTGATCCCGTAAGTGTTATTG
Organism: Monilaria moniliformis; assembly: GCA_034509125.1. Taxonomy (NCBI): domain Eukaryota; kingdom Viridiplantae; phylum Streptophyta; class Magnoliopsida; order Caryophyllales; family Aizoaceae; genus Monilaria; species Monilaria moniliformis. The sequence continues at coordinate 11,453 of JAYDZE010369809.1, forward strand.
AATGTTTGATAAGTATTGGTTTAGATTTTGTTGGGCCTATTAAAAAGTAAAAATAAATGGTGATTTTTTTTTGTAGAGATTGAATGTGTATGGTGGAAAAAATATAAAGGTTATGTCTTAAAATGGAAACATCACACTTTTTATAAACGGACGAAAATAGCAATAGAACCACACTCTTCGTAGATGAAGGAGGTAATATTTATTATTTCAACAAATCTCATTCACACCTAATAATTAACACATAATTTTCGTAAGTTTATAAGTTATATATTATTAAGAACTATTATATATCACTTTTAGCAACTTCTGGTATACTTTCAATTTGGATACTACCAAAATTAGTTATTTGGTTGTGTATATTATTCAAAATACTAAATAAGTTTATTCATTGAGATAATTTTAAAATTAAAGTATATCAATGATATACTATTAAATTTAATTTAATCTAAAATATTTTATGATTTAACTAAATTAATATTAATCAATAATTTTAGTTTCATCTTTTAATAATTTTGGTTTTAGTCTATTTTTATTTTTATCATGTGGTAATTTTGATTTTATCATAGACTACTTCAAATCAAATTAAATTAAACCAGATAAACTATGATTTGACTTAATCTATCTTAATATATAAGCTAATTTTACAATTTGAATAAAATACGTAGCTAAACAATTATATTGGATTGTGCTTAATAATAGAAACTATTTCATAAATTACTAAAAATATATATAGTATTTCTTAAACACACAACTTAAAAATGTAAAATATTATGCGTATTGGTAATTAGGTGTAGATGAGATATGTAAGAGAATATTCTATTTGGTGATATTTGCTACAACAACAACAATAATAATAATAATATAATAATTAATATAATAATGCTAAAATTACATAATTATGATAGTGATGATATTATTGATACAAACCAAATAATTTATAATTTAATCCAAAAATTACCCAAAAAAAATATTTTCAGCTTTACATTAATTTGGAAGACTTCCATCCATTTATAATGCATTTTAGTGTAGGCCACAACAATATCCTTCTTTCCTCGTCATCTCCACTCTCACTTTTTTTTAAAGATCTTTATCACAACTAGTATCAGAGCCTGACTCGGGTCTCTTCATATTCTAAGTATGCTCTATGGTTGCAGCATTGTCTGGTCTTTCACTTCAGAAATGATTTCTTGAGAAAATTTGGGGGTTTCTTGTGAGGTGGATATTCAGCTAAGGTGGAGAAATGATATGTCAAGGCGAATGCAAGTTCAGTGAAGTTTGATGTGGAGAAATTTGATTGAAGAATCAACTTTGGCTTGTGGTAAGTGCAAGTCAAGGATGTGTTTATACAATCTAGTGTATACAAGGTTGTGAGAGGTAGGCCCGGTTCAACCCGAGATACAAACAAGAAAGATTCTGGTATGAGTAATAAAGATTGGAAGGATTTGTATCTAAGGGCGGCAAGCACAATACATCTCTACTTTGCCAAGAATGTTCTTGCAAATATACATGGAATTTTGAATGCAAAAGAGCTCTGGGAAAAGCTGAATGGTCTGTACTAAGCAAATGACATTTCAAATCGATTGTACCTTAAGGAACAATTTCATACCTTACGGATGGATGGAGGTACGAAAATTTCAGATCACTTGAATACTCTTAATAACATTGTCTCTAAAATAATGAAAATTAGAGTAAAAATTGAAGATGAGGGCGTTAAAGCTCATTTTGTCTCTTTCATGTTCATATGAGCACATGAAACCAATTTTGTTGTATGGAAATAAATTTTTAGTTTTTACTAAAGTCACATGAAAATTTCTTTCAGAGATGAGAAGACTGATGAGTGAAGAGCAGACTTCAACAGAAAATTCAGCAACGGTGGCTATTAGCAAAGTGAGGAAGAAGGGCTTAAGGGTTTTGTTTGTTGGAAGTGTGAAAAATCGGGGGATACAAAGCGAAACTGTCCAAGTGGAGCGATGTCGGCAAATAGCTCCAAACAAGAAGCTATTGTTGTGGTGGATGACCTCTTAAGAGGACATTAATATCCTTATGGCATATCCAACTGCCATGAATGAGTATGTGATGATGTTAGTTAGTTCACGGGTGCATTGGTTTGGCATGGATGCAAGGCGTGTGGTGAAAGTTGTGTCGATGGCTGAAGGACTTCTAGAGAGCCAAAAGCTAGAAATTGCACCATATTTTTTTAGCAAATTTTTCGGCATGTGCTGGGAAATTCTTACAATGGTTGATTTTAATTATTCTACTCATATGATGGAATAAGTATATTTTGTTTTTGAGGATGATGGTTTTTTAGGTTAAGAATCATGATTGCCGGTAAACAGGGGCAGACGCAGATTTTTTTTTTTTTGGTAAGGGCTCTCATTGAGCCTATTTTCTTACAGTCATATGTATATGATTATGTTAACGTAAAATTACTTTTTAACATTTTTTTTCTCTCAAACTCATCTTTTGCAGCAAAGTTTCTTTATTATTTATTTTTTATGCAATTATTCATTCTTAATCATCCAACTCTAGCAGTGTAGTCTCAGTATCGTCAATTTAGTAAGGACTGAAGATAATTTTCAGAAATTTCAATAAATTTGATAGTAGAAAAAAGAAAAAGATTAAGATGTTGGTAGGGGCTTAAGACCCACCCTACCTATACATGTGTCTGCTTATGTCGGTAAAGATAATGGTGTTTTCCTTTTATTATACAAGGTGGAGATTTTTGGAAATTTGATTATGTTAGAATAAAGCGAGTTTGTCCAATATCGGTTACTCGATCAAAGTGGAAGAGTTTTTTAAAACTATTTAAGAAGCTCAGTGGCGTTTGATACAATTGCACCAATCACTACTCTATAGTCTTGTGATTAACTCTAATCAAAATTTCTTGTTCTTAGTTTCTTTTATGGGAGAGTCTTGATACAAATGTGAGAGTGTTTTGAATTGAAAGGCTTATAATAGTGTAGGTGGTCGGGCCGAGAGGAAGAGAAATAATGTGTGATTGTAGAAATTTATCATATATATAGTAAATTTTTCCTCAGTGGTAATCTCTGGATTTGGAGTTTCCATATTAAATTCTTGTGTTCACAATTGTTGCATATTTTCTCTTATATCTTGTTTTTTTTTTTTTTGTTTCTCCAAAGATTGAATGGGGAATTAATTCCTAACAATATTCAAAATAAAAAAGAAAAAGAAAATCTTTATAACACTTATTTCCAAAATAAAATTTAGCCATACCAAATGGCAATTCTTTAAGAAAAACGATTCATGTGTGAAGAAAAAAAAAGATAAAAACGTAGATTAAAAAAACTTATAAAAAAATAGTAAAACAAATTAAAAAATAATTTTAAAAATTAAATTATTTATAAAGTAGGAGAAATGAGTGAGAAATTTTTTATATTGAACTTTAAATTATAATAATTTTTACATTTTTAATCTATTTTCATATAGATATATCAAATTAAAGATATTTGTATCATAATCGAATTGATATACATGTTGAATATTTTATCACAACACATATTTCACAATTTTCAACATAAATGGTGAAATATTATAAAGCAAATAGAAAGAGAAATGTAAGGAATTGAGTTTTATCTGTTGAGTTCGTGCTTTTATCCTAGTAACTAGGGATGTCAGTCCAGCCCGCTAGGCTGACCCGACTAATCCGCTAATTTTAGTGGGTTAGGGTTGAAAATTTCTAGCCCGATACCCGATTAGCATGTGACCCGATTAGCCCATAACCTAGAATCCGGTTGGGTGGCTTGATGAGTTGGCCCTAGGTGTAACTATTACATATTTTTTCTGCCTTATTTGGCAATTGATTTGACAAACTTCAATGATAATTTTGATAAAATTGATAACTACAAAGAATAAAATAAATTAACCCTTCAATCTATATTTAATATATATAGATATGCATTAGATTTGTATTAATATAAATAATAAGATAAACGATAGAAAATTCGAGTTCACTATAACCAATATTATTAAACATACTTTGAAATTTAACGAAACACATTTATGTTTCATTTAAATTTTATAATTCTTAAATTAAGTTCTTTTATTATGTCAAGATCTATAATAACATATTTTTAAGTTAAATAATTCAATAACAAAGAATTTATCCAACGACATTATTATCCGATGTCATTTGTTTTTGTTTTTACTCTAGTAGTATTCATTCTTATCTGATGTCATTCTTATCGTGTTTGAGCTTAAGTATATATTACAAAATTTTCCCAATTAAATATTTTACGTTAATTAAGCATTGGAGAAATCATGCATCATGTTTTGAAGAACTTGTTAGGATGGCGTGCGATGTGCTTAGCATTCTTATAACAACGATAGTATAAAAATCTTTCTTTCGTATTAGAGCATACATTTGGAACAAGTATACCGAAAATGCAAGCTCTTCTTTGCACATGTAATTGGTTACATTGGTATTTTAATGGTAAGATTTTATTTTTATTACAAAATTATAAATTATCAAACTATATTATATTTTAATATTATAATTTTTTTAATAGATAATGAAGAGTTTGAAGAATTTGAATTCGAAGTAAATTATCAAGTTGAAGCTTCAAAGACTATCAGAATAGTATAACAATGTTATTCAAGTGTTTAGAGTTTAGAATCATTTATGATACTCTTAGAACAATTTATCATAAATTTATGTTATGTAATTTTTTTTCTTTGAATGTTTTAACCTTTAAATTTTATTCTTGTCATTTACTATATATATTTTATTTTTGTATACGTTTATATATTATAAATATAGAATTCTTAAGAATAAAAAATATATAGATTATTTTTTGTCATTAGGTTTTAGCTCGATTAGCCCATTGGGCTAGCCCGAAACCCGATCATTTAGGGTTATAGTTGGAAATTTCTAACCCGATAAAATTCTAACCCGATTAGCCCACACCCGATTAACTCATAAGCCGAATAAGACTGACCCGAAATCCGATTGGCTGGACCGATTGACATCCGTACTAGTAACCATTGTCGCAATGATTTGAACCTAACTTTCCGATGCTTTACTCTTCTTGGCACCTTAATTCAGTGACAACTATTTAAGACCCAAAAGCTTAATCCCAAGCAATTAGCTTGGAGCCCACGCACAAAAGCCCGATCCATCTCCTTATTCTAACCATAAATGACTAAATACTTTGAAAGAATAAAATATAACTATAACTTAATAATGAAATGGTATCAATTCCTTTGTTCTTCAAAACAACTTTATTTTCCTCAAGGTTGAGTTATGACTTCAAAAGATATCCCAAATCTATGCATTTTAAGCTACTAGGACAAATAAATCCTTATTCTCCTTACTCCAAAGTGATAACTATGACAAAATATACACCACGTATACATTAACCAAACTCCACTTCATCACCTAAAACATTCGTGTTTGGTCATACCCAAATTTTGGCAAAATAGACACCACATCACATTAACCAAACTTCAACACATCACCCAAATTATTCAATGTTTGGTCATACCTAAATTTCATTATAATTTGAAACTAATTAATTTAACTTGTACTTTGAAACAATAAATATTTTAACCTATACGAATTTGCCAAGACCGGTCGACCTTCGCTAAGAATAGCTAAATCGAGAAATAGGGGAACCTTGACAGAAGGGGAAATAGGAAGAGGTTGTACTTTACCTACTTGACTTGCTTATGACCTGAACTAATTGACCGTTTTTAAATAAAATACTTGATAAACGCTCACAGGGATCAAAATGGAATATATATGTGTATAACAGTTTGAATTGAACTAAGTGATGTATCTGACTATACAAATCTTATCGACGCATTAAAACCTATCTATAATCAAAGTATTCACAGCGAAAATAACATAGTTGAGATACATGTACGAAGACATGCATCTTTGGGCATCTTCTATAACTATGAAAAAAGCTCCGCTCAATACTTTATTATCCTACATCATATCTCAACATGCACATTTACAAATATATGCAAGAATGAGTGCAAAAACACTCAATAGACACAAGCCAAAACTAACTCACATCTATACAATTGTGAATTGTCATGATATCTTAATTAGTAACACACAAATTTTTTCTCAAAATATGTGCTTGCTAAACTTGTTTATTTTATTTTGCCAAATGGACTACATATTCTCATTTTCTTTGTAACTATCCATATTGATTGCTAATTATATAGCGAACTGTAAATGCATGGATGCAATTGTATGTAGTAGAGAGCACAATCGTTTTCATAGAGATTAAAGAAATCAAACAGTGAATTATTGTTATTAAATTGCTTTTTATTATCTAGACTGGGATTGGATTTTTGAAAGAGCTTCAATTAAAATATAACGAATATAAAAGACTTAAGGAATATCATATTAGAGAAAGTTATTCTAGGAATTCGATTAATAGATAATCAAACTCAAACTCACCTCAATAAACTACGCGCATAAAGAATCAACCTTTCGTAGGACGATCGCATAATTAGTTCAAACCTTTTGTCCTAACAGTTAAATTGTACATCAACATTCAATATATTATTGTGTCCAATTAAGGCCCCCTCAGTCCCTGACCACGACACATATAGGTGAATATCCTTATATAATGTTGTTGTTCCTTGTCAAATAAGTATTGGTGTATAGAGATAAGGGAAATAAATTAATCATGATAAATTAATTTTTTTTTCTTTAAATCTGAACTCTTTTACTGATAATCAATTGTAGTTGAACATTCAGAAGTACTGAGCTTCAATACTGATAAAAGGTTCAGCAACGAGGAAACTTTTTAATAGACTAATAAGTAATTTGGTACATAATATGGTGGTTAAACTTGCATTTACTTAAAACTTTATTTTATTTTAAGATGATTTTACACTTAGTTAATATTGAAAAGACTTTCAGTATCAAATGACTATGGAGATTTACTATAAGTATATGTTGTGAAGTATATATGTGTATTTTGTGAGGACAGTTAAATAACATTTAATGTAAAGTAACGAAAGATGACTAATACAAGTACTTTTACGTGGTTCGAAGAGTACTACTCCTACGTCCAAATATTGAAAATTTATCAGTTAATTCACCAACCAAGATTTCAACATGCTTACAGTGAAAGTAACACTAACACATAAATTAACCATATATGTGCTACAACTTAACTTAGCCGATTTCTCTTTTAGTATCAGTAGCAACAACCCTACTATTCACTTGTCTTATTCTTCTACGCAAACTTACAAGATTTGTGTATAAGGGTGTTTTATTTATTTTCCAACTAAGAAATCAATTTATTATCGAGAAGAGTTTGTTCGATCTAGGTTTGAAATATTACAGAGTATTTGCCTAGAAATCTAAGAGAGTTTTAGTTGGATTCCTCTAGATTATATAGAAAATTAAACTCGAAAGATTCACTCGATACTTGTGATATATATTCTCTTCTTCGAAATCGCTTTGTGCGTTGAGTATTTGCTAGAAAGCTTAAATGCATGTAGCTTCAATTGCGCAGAGTTTCGGTAACCTTCAAAGGTTAGGGTTCGTCAGTTGTTTATAAACATAAACTTAAATAGTGTCTGTTGGAAGAAATACCAATCAAATTTATTTATTATGTTAAACACCAATCGGCCATAACATATACTCTACCGCTAGACCAATCGACATGTACGATTGATTAATTTTTTATTAAGTGTTCTCATGCATCGCAAATTAATTTCTATTAAATATCAAATAATTTAGGTTCTCATTATTATGTTTCCTATGAATTGTTTCTATAACCAAGGGCTTCAGTTCATCTATTTTACATTAAGTTTTTTAAAAGTAAAAACTGCAATTATCCAAAAATCAATCAATGGAAGGTTGTAAGTTTAATGAAATTTATCTAATAAATAATAATCAAATTATATAATAAAATGAAATTACAATAAAAATATAGAATTATATATATATATATATATATTTATAAGCATGCTGAAAATTTATAATAAAAAAGTCATGTATATAATAGATGTGAATAGGCTTCAATTTCTGTTGTTGGCCTAAAATATAAAAACTCAACATCTAATTACATATTACTATTTTTTATCTTATAAATAATTATATTATTTGCATAGTAATATTGTTACTGGTCTATATATCATATATATATAAGAGGTATTAAAAAAATTATCATTTCAATGGAAATGGAAATTAGAGAAATATATTGACAGATAATTTTAAACTTCAAAGTAGGCCATTTTCTGCAACTAATTTACAAAGGCTATGCCATATTTCGAATTTTTCAAAAATGGGCTATACTTGCAACTACTTTAAAAGATCGGGTCATAAATTATATAATTAACCAAATTTGAAAATTATTTGAATAAGGCGAAATTGTTCATGGGAGGGGGGGGGGGTGTGGAATCATAAAAGCAGTAAGTTTGTGTATTTTGAATTTTTTAAAAAGTGGTTCGCAGAAAAAAAAAATCTTAAAACGCTGAAAATTATGTATTTAGAGGTAAATAATTCAAATTAAAAGTATTATCTCCGTAATAACCTGCAAATCCGAGTATAGGACTCACCATAACATCAAGGAAAAACTTAATTGGAGACAGAAAACAACAGCCACGAAATACGATAGTGGAGTAGCCACCCCCCAACTTCCATCACGCCTAAAACAACTCCCACCTAGACCTCGCATACTTGATGACTTGCTCAAAGTGGTGGGCCGTGTCTGGCGGATGCGACTCGATTCTTGGCCGGTCCGGCAGCACCCACCGCCCGTCGCTGGTCCTGACCATCCCCTTGTGCTCATCTTGCCACCAATTCGGCGGGACGCCGTAATCCGGTTTCAAAAAGTCGCAGCTCTTGTTGACCAGCGCGACATCCCTCTTGGACGCCAACCAGAACCTCTTACCCTTGCCGTGGTACCCATCCAGCAAGTGCAGATGCGCCTCCAGATTGTGCGCACATCTCATGTCTTTCGTCTTCTTTAGAAATGGGGAGTGCGAGTGATCTAACGCTAACTCCACTCCCACGTGGGCGTAGCTCCACGGAAAAGACATGGCGTCCTCTATGTATTTTTGGTATTGGAATTTCTCATTTGTGATGATCCCAGGAACGGTCGGAACCCTGTCGTGCACGTTCACGACTCTGAGGACCTTGATCCCTAACTCGTCGCACCGTTCCTTGAACTTGAGGTTCCCTACCCTAGGCCCTGAAAACGAGAACACGGTGATCGGAATATTCCCGAGGATGTCCTGGCCGTCGTCTATGGCGTTCAGTCTCACCTCAGCCACGTCGTAGGCACTGAGCAGCGCCAGCGCTGCTCCGAGGCTGTGCCCCGTGATCGTGATGCTCAAATTCTCGCCCCTGAAGCGGTGAATAATCCGCCTGAGCTCGGCGAGGACTTGCTCACGGGCTGAGAACGAGCAGAACTTGCACGATTTCTCCTTGGAAGTGTAGAGCTCGAAGAACCCGGATTCGATTTTTATGGACGGGTCGTCGCGGAAGTGGGCGGGTCGAAGGATGTCCTTGAGGTCGTGGATCCACTCGAGGTAGGTGACCGTGCCACGCCACGCAATGACGATGTCACGGCGGCCCAGCCGGCGTATCTCGTCCTCATCGCTCGCCACGGCCACGTAGCCCATCCAGTTCGCGTGCTGGCTCCAGATGCTGCTGATGCTAGACTTCTGGAAGAAGTTGGGCAGGTTGATGTTTGATGTTGCGTAGAGGTATCGAGTCAGGGTGTACCCCTGGTTCGCCATGCCGAGGCGTTGGAAGAATTGGGCGGGCTCGTACTTGCAGGTGCCGCAGTATTTGGAGTTGGGGTCGAAGTCGAATGAGTCGTAGCAAGATTGCGCCATTTCACCGTAGCGAATGATTTCTCGCCGCAGATGGGAGTTCATGGGGTCTAGCAGGTTTTCCCAGTTGCTTTCGCCCTGGATTTCTCGCCAGATTTCGTGGAGCGGGCGGGGATCTCCGGCGCAGCGCGGTTCCTTGTCGGTTTCTTCAATTTCTATACTTGAAAGAGTTGAGCAGCTAACCCAAATTGGATGTTTTGATCGGACATGTTTTCTTTTGTTAGGGAAGTAGTTGGGGTTTCTTGCCGTTTTGGTGGTGTTAATTGGTGGAAGGAATTGGTGGGAAATTGTGATTTTGTGCATAGAGTAGTTGAAACAGGACGGTAGGGAAGCCATGGGGCTGGAGAAGAGAGTTCTTGACTACTGCTGGAAATGCACAACTATATATGAGAAGATAGTGGGGTTTTTTCAGTACACAAATGGAGTTTGTTGGTGCCATTCTTTTGCACCGCGCATGATCGACCTTTAGATATTCACGTACAAGAGATATATATGTATATAAATTCTGAAGATTAATTAACATGCGCAAACAGAATTAGCTTTAGCCTCTAACCGTATTTTAATCTTTTATTATTCATAGTATTTATGATTAATGTTCAGTTAATATTAATTATATTTTTTCAGACCGATAACTAACTATTGTAACAAATTTTGTTTATAAAAAATCTAAATGGATTATAGTATTTAGTGGTTTTTACAATACGAGTTTTAGACAAACAAGTAGTAAAATTATTTTTAATTGAATTTGCGACGAATATAGATATTTAAATATAAGATTTATTTTAAATCTAAATGTATTATAGTATTAGTGGTTATTACAATATAATTTTGAGACGAACAAATAGTAAAATTATTTTTAATAGAATTTGCGATGAATATAGATATTTAAACATAAAATTTCAAAAATAAATTGAAGTAACATCATTTTAAACATATTTTTCTATTATATTTTTATTTGCTTCTAACACTTCTTACAACATTGTCGAGTACGATACTTTGAAATAAAAAATATTTACATATATATTTTTGTAAGTTCATACTTATAATTTATAAAATAAAATGATTCTCCGTCAAAATTTATAGCTGTCGTCACGTTCATGAATTAGGATGTTTTTGATTATGTGAATGATTTCTATACTGTGAGGAAGTGACAGAGACACATCCGAGCTGTCTAAGGACAACAAGATGAATCATTTAATTATTTAAAGTGAGCCAATTACAAGAGCTACAATTAAGCAAATAAAGGAGTCCATGATGCATTTTACTTGTTGAAATAAAAGCTCAAACTCAAGGTTAATCCATATTGAGCCAAATGGTGAAAATATTATTCAAGTTAATAGTCTAGTTAATACTTGAAGAATGGGTTCACAGCACATCAAATTTTGGAGGTCCAACTTGAAGAAATACAAGCTCATTTTTGTCTAAATGGGAGTAGCCAAAACAAAAGAATCATTTTAAGTTATATTTTTGTATTTAATTAGTGACTTTTGAAGTACAGGTGTTATATCAGTTGTTTAGGATGTTTAGGAGTTACATTTTACCTATTACGTACATATTTAAGTGTCATAAGTAGTATTAAGTGTACGAGGCTCTTATGAGTCCTCTCTAGCCTATAAATAGTCTTGTAAACACATGTATTAGGGAGAGCTTGAAGTATAAATTAGACATTATCTTTGTGAGTTGAATTCTCTATGTAGAATTTTCTCTTATTTTAAAACTTATCAAGACACTTAAGCAATGTTTTATGACGTTCAACCATATTGAGGTTCTTGGTTGATCATATAGCCAATGGGTCGATGTTTTCTATGTTCTTGTTTGGAACTTATCAAGACACTTGAGCAAGGTTTTGTGGCGTTCAACCATACCGTGATTCTTAACTTATTATATAGCCAACCTGGTCGAGATTTTCTATGTTCTTAGAGTGATCAAACTGTATTCTCAATTTAGTAACACCGCTGCCTAACTCTGATACATGGGGTTCTTGGATCAATATATCAAATGGGTCCTCGTTCATATCCTATCCATATCGGGAAGTATCTAGCAGGTTATGAGTTTGGAAGTGCGCCTATTAGGGACAGAAAAATGTGGCATGTGGTGGATGGTGTGATATTGAAACCACCCTTAGTAAGAAAAATGCCTGGAAGACCAAAAGAAAAGAAAATTAGGGTTCTGGAGGAAAGAGAATCTGGAAAATTTGTATGCAAACATGGTGCCCAAATGTCATACAACAACTGTCATCAGAAAGGACATAATATCGAAGCTGCAAGAATAAGCAAGTACAAAATGAGGTTACTGATAAGGTATTGTATCATGTTTCGAAAATGAGGTTACTGATAGCTTCACTCAAAAATGAGGTTACTGATAAGGATGGTAGGAGAGCGAATGAAGCTATTTGAGTGAGTCATCGTCTCAACTTTTATTTAAATTAATTACTTCCTATTTGTTTCTGATCTAAAATTTCATTTAAATTAATTACTAGCGTGTAATTCGTCGGAATTTGACAAGAATCATTTTACGACATGATTTATAATTACTTTACATTATTTTTCATAGTTATAGCACATGAAATTGTATTTGTATATATTATTTTTTTAATTAATTTTATTTGATGAAATTAAATTGGTAGTATTGTTAAAATCATATTAATTTGAATCGCTTTCATCATTTAAATGTTAATTTCTGATTGGGAGAATAAAAGTACATTTTATATCAATTTTTATTCTGACAATCTGTGATTTATGAGCATAATCTCATCTAGAATTTGAAAGAATATACTTAACTTCTGAGTATTATCTCGTCTGTGACTTTATAGACCACCTCTAACTTATGAGCATCATATTTGAAAAGCTATATTTGTATGCTCAAAAGTCAAATGTCGAGATAATGGCGTCAGGCAAAAGATGTAAGATGTAGGGATAATGTAGATAGTAAATAATTTAAATAGAAAATAGTAATGTTCGAGTGATGTGTCATCTAAAAAGACCAATGCTGACATTTGAGATAATCTACTCTAAAGTTTGAAAGATCATAACTAAGTTCAAAGCATCATATTATTTGGAGTTTGACAGACCACCTCTTATATGACCAGATGTGGATGCTTAAAAGTTAAATATGGAGATAATGACGCTCAATGTCAAATGTGGAAATTATATAAATAATAAATAGTTTAAATAGAAAATACTAATGTTCAAGCGATGACTCATTTGAAAATACCATATCTAACTTTTGAGTATCATCTCGTCAATAACTTGAGATAATATTATGAAATATGAAATTATATATAATTAGAACTCCAGTCGTTAACTTCTATCAAACATAACTCTTTTATTGATTGTAATTTAACTATTACTTTCCTCAAATTGATTTGATCTCAATAATTGAATCTCATATTTTCCTCAACAGGTGTAGTTCCAGTGGTAGGTATTGGTATAATCACTTTACGTCACTTCTCAATTTTTTAATGGAATATTGTCAGGGTATGCCAATACCTAAGTCCAATATTAGAGTGCTCGATTTTATTTATCATGGTGGGATCAAGCTAAAATTGGGGTTGGGTACACTATCTGAAGTATCGATTTAACAACCCTACTCAATGACATCAAAAGAATCCAAATTTAGTGCAATTTTCATCCCAATTGTGTTGAACAAAATTGAAATCTGGAGAAAAGTAAGAAAAGTCTAAAAAGGTACAGATCATATCTGCAATTAAGGAAAACAATAATAAAACTAAACAGCAACGAATATGCATAATTGAAACAAAATCATACAATTCAAAAGAGGTGACTTTTTATGTTTTTACTCTATAATTAGTTTGTCAGACCCACTAAATGCACTTTATATATTGTTGATCAAAAATATTTATTTCATCAGAGAGTAAACTCTGCAGTTTCAAATGTGCTTTGTCCCACTATTTTATGCACTCAGGGTTGTGCAAAATGTATATCATTTCCCACATCGTTATCATATAGCTAATCCTTAATGTTTATAATTTGGTAGCTATCATTGTGTTTCGCCGAGCTCACTAACGAGGGCTTGTCACCCAGGTGGGGGCAATGAAGTGGTTGGATGTTGGGCTGAACCACTGGTTGGGCTCTGGAGGGCAGACTCTAGCCCGCCCGTTCCAAGCTGGGAGTTGGGCCATGTGGTCTGAGCGAAGGCTCGGGCCTCGTGGCCCTTAGAGCGGACGGCACCGCGTCAGGCTGGTTTCACAGAGCAGCGTTTAACGTCCCGCTCCCGGCAGTGGAAGGATAACGGGCCGGTGCTCTCCTAGTCCATCAAAGCCAGATGGGTCAAGCCCAATTAAACAACCACTTTTTTTAAGTGTTCATTCAATTGCTTCTTGGACATCATTCTTATAGCATACACCTATCAATGCCGCTGCTCACATGCAAATCTGTAGAGGAATACAATACTTGTACAATCAATAATCTGTCTCATTCCGACAACTTTGGGTGGATGAGTACACGAGTAAGAAAAGGTTGAATATCCAATACTACGTATGATCATTGACGATTAATTACTCGGTATTTCTTTACAAATAATATTTTAGAATGGAAAATGATAGGCTCAAAAATCCAAAGCAAATTTTACATTTAGTGCTATCACATCATCGCTTTTATGTAAACGTAGTTTACTTGTAAGTTTAAAATATTTAAAATATATATATATATAAAGTTGATTTATTACAAAGTGGTTTATTCTTCGACTTAAAGTTTTCTCTTTGTTTACATTTGGTATATTTCAGAAAAAAGAATGAGCTCTAAGATCATGCCGTAATTTTCACTTTAATTTTGTATATTTTCTTTTGTTCTTGTTCTTTTTTAGCAAGATAAATATAGTCAGTCAGCACATACATATGTGATGTATAAACACAGTACATGATATGTATAATTTGTTGTTGAATTAATGATTAATTGATATTGTATATAAATTGAAGTTCAATTCGAAAAACAAAGAAATATGATTCTATAATTTCTATTGACACAAGATATGACCCAATAATTAGATTAAACGATGGATGAAAACAAAAACACACAAAACTAAACTTAATTTAACAATATCATATATAAATTTTAAATTTTAATAAAATTCAACAATGGATCATAGATAAAAGTAAAAGGATCGGACTGAATCATCGATAAAAGTTTAACAACAATCCATCTTCTCTCTCTCTTTCGACAATATCTTTCTCCCAAATAGATATGGAATTAGAGATTCTTAGGCCATCCACAATCTTATCCCTTAATAATTCAATTCCTTACATTATTTATCAATTATTTATAAGCTTCACAATATTTTTCACCCCATCAGAAATAGCATCCACATCTCTATCTTTTAATCATCCATTCCCTTACACTATATATGAGACTTATCTTTTAATTTTTTATTTATACTTTATTTCTTATATTTATCATATATTCTAGATAAAATAATTTTTTTGAATTAATAAAATAGGTGAATTTCATTAAAGAAATTAAAATTACATAATTTAAAAATCCTAATATATACATAATTTAAAATCCTACAAACACATTCTTTAAAATTGAAAAATTACATAATTAAAAATCCAAAAAATATTAATCATTCGGCAACATATCCAAATTATTATGAAGATTGGTGATCACTCTTTAGTGCACCTACATTTGGGTTGTAATTTTTTTCATATTAGAAATTATCAACCCTAATCCTAAATTATCGGGTTTTGGGCTAATCCATCGGGCCAATCAGACTCAAATTTTTCTATGAATTTTTTAATTAATTTATTAATTTTGATAATTGTATATTTGTAACAAAGAAATACATCAATAAATACATGTCATTTCAACTTAAAACTATTATATGGCTTTTAGAGAAGTAATAAAATACATTTTTCTTAATAGATTATCATTTTTTTAATTTTTAAATATAGACGTTTTATTTTAAATGTTATAGTAAAATATAGAAAAGTGAAATGTTGAACATAACTTTCAAATATTGAATCAAAAATTATTTTTTCACATAAATTTGAAAAAAATCTTATTATACTAACTTTCAAAAGTTGGAAAATAATAAATTAGTGAAGTTTGAAAACTAAATAACGAGAACTCGCTAATTTTCGGGTCGACCCTATGGGTTCGGGCTATCTTCAGGTCAACCCTATCGGGTTACGGGCTATTCAGTTTAGAGTCATTCCGGTTGAAAATTTTTTCGTGTTGAAAATTTTCAACCCTAAGCCCTATCGGGTTGTCGGGTTAATCAGATTAACCTACGGGTTTCGAGCTAAATTGATATCCCTAGCAGGCACCAAGAATGGTGTAATACTACTGTAACTATAAATGCAGTATGCATATCCCTCTATTTTTTTCATCCAAGAAATGATAGTGAAACCTGTCTATGCAAGTCTCTCTTTCTCTTGACGTTGGAAAGAAGTAATTTTCATTGTTCATCCACATAATGTAAAAAGGTGAAAAAGTGGAAAAATGATTCAGATGATTGGCCTCAACTATAAATTATGCACTTGTTCATGATGTCACATTTTCATCTACCAATTGAGAACAAAAATCAATCCCATAAATCAAGAGAAGAACTTAGGAGTGTGATCAATTATCTCACACTTGTAGATATAGTGAAGATGGATGAAATAGATGATAGCTTTAAGCATTGACAGTCTCCTTTGAAGAATCTTTAGCTTGTAGGCTCTCATAGTATCTCACCAACACTTGCCATCCACCGGGACAAATAAAACCGTCGGGTGGATTTTCGCCGCTTCTTGCAAAGGCCCTAATCTTCATATCAACAAAATTATGAGAAAACACATCCACTTTTCCAGAACATCAAACAACTATGCAAGATGAGTGATAGAATTTGCAGGAGAGAAGAGGGAGAAAATGAGAATTTGTAGAAGAGAGAGAGGGGAAAGAGAGGAGAGGGGAGAGAGAAAATATGAGAGAAATAGATGAAAATGCATTTGGATAGTTTGGAGGTAATTTTGTTCGAAAAGTAGACCAAAAAGCACAAAAATACCTCAAATGATATTACCTTCATAGTATACTTACTATAAATGTCAATATTTTTTCATAATTATCGCAAAGGTATTACCCTCTTAGTATAGTTACATTTTTATAGTTCACTATTATTATTAATATAGATATTAGATAGATTAATGATGAAAAACTTGAACAAGAGTGTTATCCGTATACCTTGGTCAAAAATAGAAAATTAAAATTTACTTAAAAATCTAATGCTGCATTATGCGTTGTTCATAGGTGTGGCAATATATACACGCGCGTAGGGGTGGTGAATCGGGTACCCGACCCGAAAAATAGGGTACCCGAACCCAAAAATCACAAAATCATAGCACCCGATCCCGACCCGAAGGCATTTTCGGGTATCCCGAATACCCGATTCGGATACCCGAACCCGAGTATTCGGATACCCGATTATCCGTTTTTCATTTTTTCTTATAAACTTCATGCAAATAAAATATAAATAAATAAATATGTCAACTAAAAACCTTACATCTATTAGTTTTTTTATTTTTTGAAAATTTATATATATAAAAAACGTGTCCTTTTATTTTCCAATAGAAATAATTAAAGATTTGCTTTTTTAAATATTATAAATCTAAAGATTTTATTTGGTTTCTTTTGTTTCTTTCTAAAATTTTATCTAACCGTGAAATATACAAAAACACATAATTAATATACATATTTTACAAATAAAATACAAAGAGCATTTTCACAATTCAATTTAATCGGGTAATCAATCGGGTATTCGGGTATACCCGATACCCGATCGGATACCCGATACCCGATAAAATAATTTCCTAAATACCCGATCCCGTACCCGAACCCGCATTATCGGGTAATGGGTACCCGATACCCGACGGGTATCGGATCGGGATCGGGTAGACCCGAATACCCGAACCCGTTTTGGCACCCCTACTAACACGTCATCTTCAATTTGGAGAAAAATTATTTACGGGGGAAAAATCAAAAAAGGCAAAAGTTCATGTATTTAGATTTAAAAAAACGTTTGCAGAAAAAAAATAAAATGTTGAAAGTTCGTATATTCAGACAAATAACTCTATTTTTATTCATAATAATAGTCACTTTTAACATTGTAACTTCTATGTATAAGAACAATAATTGGTTTTAGAGCTCAAAGTGAGTAAGAGTTCACACAAGTTTTTGTCTTAAGATAAATGTAGATTTGAGTTCTAAGAATGGTTTATCAATAGATCATGTTAGGCCATCCACAACATTATCCCTACCGTCTCTTCCCTTCAACCATTGATCAACTATGCATGGTCTCACACCACTTTTTACCCCATCTCTTACTCAAGAAATAACACTCGCATCCCTATTCCTTCATCATCCATTCTCTTGGACTATTGATAGGCTCGTAAATTCTGTCGTTATGAATAAACTAGCCAATCAAAGAATTTATTTTTTTCTCACTTACCAAAACACTATTTGATTAGTACATGGTAAGCAGGGTGTCGAACCCACGATGAACGAATGAATCCTCTAAACAATTTCTTCAACCAAAGGGGTTTTGGCGATGCCACCACGCCTATTTTTCATTTTACTGGTAGATTGCAGAATGTAAATTTAACTAAATGTGGGAAACTTACTACCTCTCAAACTCAACTTAGCAAGAGTAACAAGAATGAAAAATGGAAACAAGACCAACCTTTATGCTAATCTAAGACGAGATTTGAGACATCTTCCACCAAAAAACCAAGACAAATAATGTCAAGAAAAGCAACAAGACGAAGAAAAGGAAACAAAAATAAGCAGGGGAACACACGGTCAAGTTAAAACAACGCTTAGTAAACAACAAATATCCAGAATGCTTCAAATTTCACAAAAGTTAAAACAAAAACTAACTTGCAATGTTCCTTAAAACAAACTCCAAAAATTAATGGAACAGCAAAAACGAAACTAAAGCAAAAGAGTAAATCAATTTTTCTTCTCTGGAGGTTGAAATCAAGTGGTGTTCTCTCCAGTAAATGTCTCATCTACGTTGAGTGTGGATCGACTGGCGTAAGTGAAGTGTAATTCCTAGCGTAAAAGTATGTGGATCTCCATTCTGTTTCGTTCCAAGTGTTGTAGAGTTGTAGAATTCTTGCAAAATGTTGTAGCCTGATGCAGAATGCTACAGAATATTTCAGAATCACGTTTTGATCTGATTTATCCCATTCTATAAACTTGGAGACACTTGGTTAGAGTTTCCTTTCTTTCTTCGGTAGATTGACCGAACTGGCATCTGGTGCGACGCGCTACCTTCAAGCTGGACAGTTTGGCGACAATCATCCGTAATTTGATTTATCGCGCTTTTTAGACCTGGAGGCGGCTGGTTAATGTTTTTTTCTTCTCATTTCTTCGGCAATAAATGACCGAAATGACCTTTAGGCGCCACCTTCAAACTGGACAGTTTGCCACCACTCATCTGATAGTTTGCAATTTGGGCTTCAAAGCCCAGTTCGTTTGTTCTTTTTGTGCATTTCAAGCCTTTCAAACTCTTTGTGCCTCATGTTCCCAATCCTTCTAATATCCTTCATATGAACACCTATTAAGTGCATATTTTGTCCATTATAAGATCAATTCAACCCTAATTCCTAGCAACAAATAAGTCCTATAAACTATTTATGGGTCTCATCTTTTATTTTTTTTATTCATTTATTATTTCTTACTTTTCTTATATTCTAATTAAACTAAGTTTTTGATATAAATAAAAATGTGAATTTCATTAAAATAAAAAACTACATGTAGTTGATGGGCAATTATTCCACTATCAGTGCAAACAGTCGATGCTGCCAAGCATGCCAGGGAAGCCGTGATATACTTCTTGTAGACGGAGCAATTGTTGTCAGTCGAAGGTTGTAGGCGCCCTCAAATATTCTGTGTCAAACGTGCCGCGAATGCCCTTACAGAATTGCTTCAAGCATTCTTGTCCCGTGGTCTCGACGACGTGCAAGTACTCGTCGAACATATTGGGATATCCGCCGATCGCCAATTGTCAGATTGTCGATTTACACTTTTGAATCGTTGAAATCGTTGAATGGTCTTCCCGTCCGAGCACGTCCGGCCACTGCTGAAAGTATTATTTGCGCGTTGCTGATGTATTTGCTATGCGCAGGAATACATCTCTGCGCATATGAAACTGACCGAAAAATATAATACCTCATTGTGGCTGGTCGGAAAAATAATCATCCACGAGCCGGCAACAACAACTTCTCGTTCCTAGTGCGCTACCTTCTAGATTGGACCTTAGGAGCCTCCATCGGAGGAGGCTGCAAATAATAACTCGCAACGGCCGCTTGAAGCATCGATATAAGATACTTCCCATTCTCGTCGTCGGAACTGTCATCGTTGACGTTGTGGTATGGATTCATTTTCAAGAGGGTTGGAGAGAAAATATAGTATGTGAGTGGAAAAGAAGAAATTGCGAGAGAAAGTAGAAAGATGAAGAAAAAATTGTGTGAAAAATGAAGTGGGAGAAATGTGTATTTATAGAAGGGATAGAAAGGGTTGAGATAATTTGAAAAAAGAACCCAATGGATAGTATGATTTTTTTTTAAAATTATTTTTTTATTAATTAAAGAAATAGAAAAAAAAAAACAGATGCACAATGCCCACTCGCACGCCCAACGAGTGAGCAAAACGCGTCACATCCATAGGCTGTAGGAAAGGGAAGCGTGTGACGGGTCATCCCACGCTTTTTCTCTCCATCCCGAGCCGCTCGTCCCTTCGCCCACCTTGCAATGCGTCCCACGTGCATCCATTCCCTAATGAACGGACCACAAGGGGTATGTTGCGGATGCCCTTAGAAATTCCATAACACATTAATATATGTCATGATTTACTCCTTCTATATGATTTTTAAGTAATTACACGAAACATAATTTAACTAAAAAAAATTCTAATAGTAGTCATTGTAGATTTCCTTCAACCACTTAGAAATCATAGTTTAAAATTGATTAATTAAAGTTAAATTTCCTATAATGCCTCCTAGCATTATTTTGACCATCTTTAGCCACCATCCGAGGGCACAAAATTTTGTCCTAACGATAGTACGATCGTACTTATGTAATTATGTTCACTTTACTAATAATTCTTTAAGTAAAATACACCCATATACGTGCTAATATAATTATAAATAGTCTATAAGAACGTTCAGATTGTGAAAATTTTCTATTTCAATAAAGAGGTTTAAGGTTCAATGTCTACCTTTCCTCTTTCCCTTCTTTTTTCCCAACTCATAAAAATAAAATAAAATAAATCATAACATGAATAATATATAATTTGTTTACAAACATTGAAAAATTACTATATTTTAATTAGATACAAAACTCTTTTTATGCATGCCTTGTGCACGTAATTTACAGAGCGTGTCTTTTATGTTTACAGGTGTTAGCTAACAGATCTTAACATGATGTGATTACATTGCTGAAAGTTCATAAAAATTCCTACTGATGTTAAACGATGCTGATAAGATTTCTAGTATCACGCTACTGAAGAATGAAGAATAAGAATCATAGAAATATTTCTAAGTGCTATTTTAGAAAGATTGGCCCAGAGGAAAATGGTCCTATTGAAAAAACACGGATTCAACCCGAGATAACGGGATTGACCCATAAATTATTAGATATCATATCCGTAGGCAATTCCGACGTTGCAGAACAAGTAAATAGAATTGATGTCAATGATGTTTCTCCAAGGACACAATATAAATACCCTACAAAATCCAACCTTGAAAGTAACCAAAACGCTAAGGAATTAAACCAATAAGCACTCATGTTTTCAAAGCAAGAATTCCTTCAAACACTGAAACCGAAAGAAGGGAAAATCTTAAGTTATCAATAAATGTTTTGAGACTACACTATAAGTTTACTCAAGGATTTCAACCTGATAAGCATTAATTGTTACTAGGAATTAGAGATTAGCTTTCAATAGACAAATCAACACTTAATTGGTGATTATGTGCAGAGAATTGGAAGAAGAGAGAATTGGAGTGCAATGGCTAGGAAAGATGGAGAATGCATACAAAAGAAGGCAAAAGGAGTAGAAAATTAAGTTATGTTTACAAACTGGCCAAAGAGTATCAAGTTGCCCGGTGTGAACGTTGAACCGGGGATGCACTATAGACAAAGTTGTCATTTCTCAGGTTGTTGAAAGGTAGCACCTCCAGCTGTGATTAGGGGCATAAATGTCCAACCAAAATAAAGGAAAAAAAGCAAAACCTAGTTGGAGGAGTAGTCCTAGCCGCACTATTTAAGGAAGGAAAGTAGAGAGAGAAAGTGAGCTAGCTACCATTCATCTACTACCAACCATTTTACACACACACCAACAACACTTCACCTGCACTCTCACTTCACATACACACACCTAAGGAACATAATAGTTTCTTGGGAAGAACACCTCTCTCTCTACCATCATAGGATATAAGTAGTGGAAAAAACTTGTTTTATCTTTACTGCTTTGTTTTAGGAAACATTGTTACTGTTCATTTGCTTTTCTAGAGCTCTTTTAGCTAGTTATCCCTGACTTTTTGATGTTCTGCATTCTATTGAAGCCTTTTGTGGATCTGGTTGAGTATTTTGTTGCCTTGCAAGTATAGTAGTTGGTTTACTTTTGATTACTGTCAAGTTTTGTTTATCTTAGTTTCTTAGTCTAGTTTTAAAGTGTGTTTCCTTCAAATAAATTTTTAAACTTGTTCATCTCCATTGGGTCCAGTTCTTGTTCATTTCGAACTTCATTTAGTAGATATATCCAGTTTTATGCTATAAGAAAAGTCATATTTATTTTCATTTACAGAAAATAGCTCCACACTTTATATCTTAGTTGAAGAGTGTCTGTTTTGTTTACTTGTTGGATGTAGATTTCTTTTCAGTTCTTGGTTGGAAATTTTCGTAGGTTTCCTTATGCATTTTGCAGCTAGTTTGTTGTCATTTTCGCATTTTAAGTTTCTTGCACTGACACTCTGCATTGTGTCTGCTTTCTTTCCTTATTTAAAGCATAAAAACTTCCTGCACATTCAATTTTTAAAGCTTAGGTTGTTGTTACTCAAAGTAGAAAGTTGACTATTTTCTTTTCTTTTTCCTAGCATGTTTGTCGAGTCTTGTTTTAGTCCAATCTTTTTATGTGTCAATTTTAAATGGTCAGTTGTGCTTTTCATTAATTTTGCAAATTTCAAGCGTTGATTTAAAAGATCAAGTTTCATTCTCGCATTTAATGACTTAGTGATAGTAGTAGTTACGCTTCTGAGACGTTCAAGTTGGGTAGCTTGTTTTTCAAGTTTCAAGTTGGCCAGTCTGTTTGCGAAGTTCTAGCTTGCTTATTTTGTTGAATTTCAGTTTGCTATTTTGAATTGTTTCCCACCTTCTAGTTGAGTAATTTCTGTTTTCTTCATTTTTAATGGCATTAGGCATGACGGCATCGCCAACCCTTCTTAAGTGTAGTAAACACGTAATGAAATTTCTCATTCCTCGTGGGTTTGACACTCTTTACTTACCATAAACTAAATTAATAGTATAATGGTTCGTGGGAAACTAAAAATATTATTGATAGACTGAGTTTGTTATTTTCCAACGACAGAACCACAAATTTAGCAATCTATCACAACCTATATTTTCTTAGTGTGTAAGCAATTTTTTTGTAAACATTTCAAGCCTAGTTTTGGATAAATTGATAATTTTCCCATTGTAATAGCTTGTCCCTTTAGTTGGAAAAATCACCCTTACTCAAACCCTTATAAAAGTTCGATAATGTTGTAAGATGACAAAACCAAGCAAGCAACAAGGTGTTAGCTGCTGAAAGCAAGATACACGAAAGTCAAAGTGAAGACAAGGTGAAATTTTGTACTTAGCTATCTTGCACCGGTAAGCAAATTAATCCAATGTTAGTGTGTTATTGAACGTAGAAGCGACTAGTAAAATTCTCTATGTGTTGCTTACCTTTATACTCTTTACATTTTGTGTTTTCAAACTGTCATCACTTCACCACACCATCACAACATTACTTTGAAACCTCGATCGACAATCATTTATTGCTCATTTCTTAATACTAACTAAGTTATTATTTGGCCAAGTCTTCATAAAAAAAAATTAGTAAGGTAAGAAAGTAAGCATTATGTACAAGTTTAGTTACTAGTCCAACTAATAAGTTGTAAAGTTGTCGATAGGTTTGTTAACTAAGACTCATCAGTACACCTCCTTGTACTAATCGTAGTTACCCAACGCCTACTGCGCACAGTAAGTTTTCGTCTTATTTTAACAAAATTTTATTTGCTATTATTGGTGCATTCCCCCCTCCATATATCAATTTACTCTTGCCCGGAACCAACAAAAACTCCAAACTCATAAATTTCATATTTCTTTTAGTTGGGAATGAGATTGGAATATTAGTGCCCTCACAACTCATACTCTTTAAAAGATAGAAATACAACTGAAGAACTATAATGGTCGAGAAATAAATTTTAACATTAAAATATCTCATGTTTTTTTTATAGCTAATATCTTATTCAATCAATGTTATATTTAAACATATGTATGGAGGGAAGGGTTGAAATAAGAATCCTTAATTGTGAGAATTAAGAACCATTTTCAGCCTTTCTATCACGTAGATATATGGTGGATGCAAAATTTTGCTTTATGAATGCAGAACTTGGGTTCGAACCCGTAAGCAGCGAACATTTCATTTTTTCTTATGTGCAGTTACTTTCTCTCTGAATATAATGACTTTATACGTTCAATGTAGTGTTGTCACATTCTCACGGAATAATGTATTTTTTTCATAACCCGACCCTATGTATGAATACGTAGTTGCGACATATCCAAATGAAATTTACAAATCTACAATTGATATACTAAGGGCAGCGTTAATGCTGCCCCATTTCCGCCGGAACTGGAGGCCGCCGGGTTGGGGCTGGGTTGGGGACGAAAACGCCGGACCGCAGCCGGGCGA
>JAYDZE010369810.1:4267-17390 GCA_034509125.1 Monilaria moniliformis
ATTTCAAAAGGCAAATATTGGTGATCACTCTTGTGCCTAGAGGTTGTTTTTTTTACTAGAAGATGTGTTGTTGATGTGATGTAATGTAATGTCCAAAGTAAACCCTGAATTATATTGGCGTTGATTATTGCTTTGTTTTGATGTTATGAGTTTGTCTCAAATAGTTGCTTTTGGCTGCTTATGCTCAAATCCAGAGGTGAAATTTGTAATACAATAAGGGTATGTTTGATAGGATAGATTAGGCAAAGATTATATTATTAATTAATTAATAATATAATCTTGGCCTAATCTATCCTATCAAACATACTCTAAGTATTTATTCGCCATGTCTAACTTTGTTATGTGTGGATCATGTTTGATTCAAACAAGTATAAATAATTGAATCAGTGTTTTCAAAATTAATAATGTAATCTAATAGTGTGACAAAAGAATTATGTAATTTCTGTACAAATATTTTCCTTAATGTTTTGGGGGAAAAAACCCACAATAACTAAAGAAATTTTTTAAATGGCAAAACAAATTAAAGAATTGAGGTACCCAAAAGTGGGCAACGCTCCTTATTCTAGAATCATAACTAAAATGTTTTTTTTTTTTGTCATTAATATTTTGTATAAAGTAAACCTCTTTTTGGTAATATATTAGAATGGATAATGGCAAAAGTGCAAATTAAGAAATTAAAGGAACTTTAGATTTTTCTTGTTGGCATCAATAAATAAGTAAACCTTAATATTCACTCCTTTAGCAAAGAGCAAGAATCGAATTCACATGTTGTCCATTGCCAATGTCACCTCTCAACACCCTTTTTGATGACAAAGAAACTAAACATTATCCATATCTTTTAGTATTCTTCAAGGAAAATGGAAAAACTAAAATAAAAATGAATAATGTATCATAAATTCAATCACGGTGTTGAAATTTGAAAATGAATTTCAATTTACTAGGGAAGGAAATGAAAATAGACAAACCATTTTGGTCACGGAAAGTTTGGAAAAATGCAACAACTACTAGACTACTAGTCACATGATTCGTGACAGAATTTGAGACAACTTAGGCTTTTATAATTGGATAAGTAGTAAATGGATTAAGTCGAATGGATACTTGTTCATTCTTCTTTTCATTAATTTAATTTCTCACGGGTAATTTTCTTTTGAGGCAAAAGGAGAGAGCCTTATCCAACACTTTTTCTCTTTTGAGAGTTTTGGATTAAGCTAAAATAGGTACTATCTTAATAGCTCAAAGTACCCCTTAGTGAATTAGTATATTCGATAATATTATATACTTTCATAGTGTATTTATGTATGGTTACAAGTAGACTTGAAATTTTAGTAAGAAGTCACAAATAAAAACTGATTATATATATGACACAAACTAAAATTTCAATTGAAATTCAAGATTACCAAATTACATATCATTTTTGTACTTCAGGATTATGATTTATTCGGCTAATCGTAGTTTGTCCTTAGTATTACCAATTAAGTGTGTTTTAAAAAATATCTCCAAACTCATGATCTCGCTTTGAAATCTTCAATTAAAAAAAAAGTTTGATTTATATCCTCATTACATAATTCAGTGAAAGCATGATGAATCATTTTTCTGGTTTCTTATGTGGATTATACATGGACATTTATACCCCGCATCAAAAAGACGTGATTTTGTCATTATGTCGAGGTGATTCGTCATTTTACTGCCGTCTAATTGTAATGCAGGGTATAAATCAATATATTTTCAAAATTTAGAATTTAAAAACGTGAATTGAAGATAAACACTATGATTAGCCCTAATTTATGTCCCAGATAATTGACTTCGGTGAAAGATAAGTTAAAGACGAATCATATTGGTTAAATTTGCATTGTAAAGCACATGTCAATTTTTATTGGGAGTTGGGGCTCGATTCGGAACTTATTTATCTTCAGAACACACACACACACACACAGAGAGAGAGACACACCCCAATGTAATCTATATGTGAAGTGATACGAAACAAAAATTAACGATATTACCTAACATTTTTTAATTAGTTTTGGGCAATTAATGCATATCGCAATTTGGTTAAGATACATGTAGAGTTTGGTAAAACATGATTCTTTATCTTACTACTTTGTTGGCATCACTACTTGATACAATAATGAAGAATATAATATATTCGACTCTGCATCTCCCTAAAAGCAGCAACAAAATTGAAGGAGAATTGATTCCAAGATGTGTCCACTTGAAGCAAGCTTATCTCTTTTTCATCCATATATTCTCATGTTAAAGTTTTGTATGCTACAATGAAAAGAAAGATTAGCTCAAAAGTATATGAAATGAAGAGATGAAAATACTCAATGTAATAATAATTAATTACTTGTTATTTTATCAAGAACACCTTCTGTCCATGTTAATGGGAGCCTGTACTGTAACTGTAACGGTACAACAACACAAACAACTAAACCCAAACAGCTTCGTTCGTTATCGTCCTATGGCGTGATTGAATTTCTCTTTTCAATTTTGATTAAATTTAGTTGGCCCCAATATGGATGAATTAGACTTTGTCTGCAGTTAGATTCTGGACTACTAATGAAAGCACATCGACTTCAAAGTCGATTCTAGTGTCTCGTTGTTCTTTTTGTGATGCCATCCATGCTATGTTGACGAAAATATAAATTTTTGTGGTGGTTTTTGGCCATTATTTCTCACTGTACATATACTATTACTATTGGCTATGGGTGTTACTTAACGTGAAGGTGTGAGCACTAAATTTTTTGGTAGAAATTAACCACTATTAATAACCAAATTCTAAACACATTGTTAACTAAGATTTGGAGTGGCATGGCACAGTCAGACCTGCTTGGGTGAATTATACATGGCAACGACATCAAAAAAAGAAAAAGAAAAAGAAAAAAAGAATTGCCTCTGTTTAGAGAGAGGCAGGAGAGCATACTAAGAAGGGCTATGGTTTCTCTCATTTGAAGAAGAAAAGTAACATATCTACAGGTGCATATGCCATTAGGCCAATAATCAGTCCAACATGTCACAGATACAACTGACAACTCATATTGACAGAAAAGAAGCCACAACTTGGAATACTCGTCAAACGTAATTTAAATACATTCATCAAACCATAGTGCAGAAAATTCTCAAGAGAAACTCCAGTCATATGGACTCTACCCCATCCACTTGTTGACGAGCCAAGTATCTCTCTCTTCTTTCTTTCTGCAAAATGTCGAGGGGGAAGAGGGTAAAGATGAAAACGAAATGATAGAGAACCGCTCGAGACAAAGAAATTTGAAGGCTGGACGGCTTACCCATTCATCGATGACAAGTCCTTCTCCGATAAACTTTGGCGCAGTGTCTTCTGAAGGCTTCTTGCGAGCCTCGAGCTCAGCCTCAGCTTCAGCCAACTGGCGCTTTAATTTGTCTAGCGCCTTCAAAGATCAGACACACATGGATCAGCTGCGAGCATTTCTATAAGAAATAATACATACAGATAAAAAAGTTGTAAAATCTCCACTTACAGGGCTAGGACGTTCTGCATCTAGAAAAACAACCCGAAGTATCTGCTCCACAGCCACTTCATCCTTTTGCTCATCAAACTGATTCAAGAGAAAATGGAAGAGATGAGAATGCATAGAAATAAGTACGAATTTATTTCATTTGTAACTCATGGAATCAATAAATAGCATGACCTCTATAACTAGCATACGATAGGGTCCAATGTAGCGTGAATTACGCCAATATTTTAAAACAATTATCGCTGTATTCTTTTAGTGATACTGAGATTGTATTAAAATTACCAGCTTCACCCGAGTTAAGACTATAACAATACTCAGAAACGTGCATAATGAACTTAGGAACAGATATTTTGATCAGGATTGTAATCAGAATGAGACATGCCAGTTCAGGTATGTAGTCAGTTGGCCCTTTCACTTTTAGGCTCATGATTTTGAACTTCACTGTGCTTTTCTGATCCATCGGCTTCTCATTGTTCTCTGGAGGCTCGACAAACTTGAATACTGACATGACCAAGAAGGATAAAAGGCAAAATTTCAAACCGAAAGCAAATATTAAGTACACAAAATCCATGTAGAGATTGAGATAATTGGTTACCAATTGCTATGATACTCTCGCCAGGAGCAAGAATGGCGCCAGGTGGACGCATGAAACAGCTCTTTGGTGCAGTTGTTTGGAACTAAGTAACATCAATCATATACATTTATCAAAAGGAGAAATATGAATATAAACATAAAAGATGAAAATAAAAACAATAAAAAAGTCGGTACATACAGCTTAAAAGCTATTGATAAGAGGGAATCAAAAAGAAAATGCAACTCGGCATACCTTGAAAGCTACATGAGACTTGCTTGTATTTTTTATTCTGATAGCACTTCGGA
This sequence comes from Monilaria moniliformis, assembly GCA_034509125.1. Classification (NCBI taxonomy): domain Eukaryota; kingdom Viridiplantae; phylum Streptophyta; class Magnoliopsida; order Caryophyllales; family Aizoaceae; genus Monilaria; species Monilaria moniliformis. Next base: position 8,638 of record JAYDZE010369810.1, read on the forward strand.
CTTGCTTACCTGGTTCGTCTGCAGGAAGATCAAAATTAACAGTAAATCAATGCAATATAACAACCTTGGGTTCAACCAATTCAATTAGCTCCTGCTTGTTGGAGACACACAAAACTATACAATGTTACAAATTTGAAGCCAATATTCAGACAAAGGCACTTCCATGCATGTCCAAACCCAACAAGTAAGTCACCTATCAAATGAAACCCAACAAGTAAGATATGAAAAGATTGTCAGCATAATGGATATATGAAAAAGAAGAAACGAAGCTAACCAAAACTTTTATTCAACTAAGCCTTATCATACAATCATCAAGTCAGACAGCAAGTGGTATCTAGTGTTCCAACACTATGTAGTTATCACTAAAGATCAATCTCCCCTCAAAGCATGAAAATATTTAATCTCTAGTGTCTTAGGTATCATAAAATTTAAGTTCTACAGCAACTAAATTCAGAATTCTTAAGGTGAAATTCGCAACTTCTGCCGGAGGAGAAGTCTCCCATAACTGATTTGCTTCTGTATCTGATCGAACAATTCTCCAATTAAAGTGTTCAAAACATAAGATAAGGATAAAAAGTGCTCCAAGTAAAGCAACATGACAATTTTCGCCAATTTTTCACAGAACCTCTGATTATCAAATAATAAATATTCCTCCATAAAACCAAATTTTGAATTACATGAACCATATAAATCAATTGAAGCAGAAATTCCAAACCACACGTCGCAGATCAACCTCAATCAAACTAGGAAAGAAAAAGCAAAGTCATACAATTTTTTTTATACCATCAATCAATCAATTGAGCTAGCAAAATGTAACAGTTAAGCACAATCATCAATTATCCAAACAAACAAAAAAAATCCAAAAATCTAGAAAATTAGCGAGAGCAGGTCGTCCATACAGGGGAAATAAAGCTTATTAGAGGGATCGAGCTTCAAACGACGCCGTGGGGGGAGCAGCGATCTGGCAACTAAAGAGACCGAGGTGGCCTGCGCAGCTGATCCTTCCACCGGGAACTGATCGTTACCATTTCCGGGGCCGTAATTCTGCTGATAATGAGCGAAATTTGCGGACGCCGAAGACGACGACGTCGTGTGATGCGAATTCCGGAAAGGGAGCTTGAACAGCCCCCAGACTTTGCCATCGGAGGAAGACGATCTGTCCTCCACGAGCGCCATGGCTGATTCCGCCGCTCGCAACGACGTCGCTTTGAGGTTTTGGAGTTGGAAGAGTGACTTTTTGAACAGGTGTTGTTGGTGTGTGCCTCTGCTGCAGGTTTAGAATGCTGGTAATTTCGAGTTGATTTATTTTAAAATTATAATGGAGTTGGAGGAGTGGGTGACCGCTGACTGTGAAAGCCAATACGTGTTGACTCCATTGCTTGACTGTTGTCTCTTTAAAAAAGGGTTATGTGTGGTTGCATCTTACTTTTATTTTAGATTCTAGATAGGAGATAGGTACTAAAAAAGTAAAAATGATCTCCACTATTTGGGAGGTCCTAAATACATGTTTAGACTATTTTGGGATCTAATTACATCTTTAATTTTCCAAAATATTTTAACTACGATCAAGGATGCAAGTTGAGAAAATTATTAGTAGGAGTTAGATTACCTAAATTTTAAATATAAGATTTCGATTAGCCAAAATACCAATAATTTAATAACTTTTTAAGAATGAAAAAAAAATTTAGTGGGAGCTTAGGGCATCAGCAACGTAGCCCGTGCGGCTCGTCACTACGAGACACGACATATGCGGGACGTGTTGTGGGGCAGCCACGGGACAAGCGACCAGCGATGGAGGGAACAGAAGCGGGATAGCCCGCCACACGTCCTCTCTTCCGCAGCCAATGAAAGGGCGCGTTGCGCCACTCGCTGGCGCGTGAGTACGGGTTGACGCGTCAGCATTTTATTTTATTTTTAATAAAAAATGGAAAAAATCGATCTAAAAAAATTCTTTTCCATATCATGACCCAACAGGTATCACTCCTTTTTTATTTTTAATTATCCCAACTTCTTCTATCCCTCTATAAATACCTATTTCCCCCATTCCATTTTTCACACCATTTCTATTTATTTTCTCCATCTTCTTCTTCTTCTTCTTCTTCGCACACATACTATATTTTTGAAAGCCACCATGTCCGGTGACGACTACCAAAACCAATGGCAAAATTGGTTCATTCGTGAAGACTACGGTCCTAACACTCCGGGTTCCGTCCAATCGTCGACGCTCTAAGAGGCATACCCTGACCCAAGCGTTGGACGACATCCAAATCTCCGACAAGTCATTCTCCCGCGACTTTCGAGCGATGTACACCGCGGAAGAAACGAAGCGGATCTTAGAAGTGTACGTCGACACAAGTGAAGATCCGGTCATCGGAAATAACAAAAAAATCAAGGCTTTTTGGGATAGAAATGTCGATGCATACAACACACGCCGCTTGGAAGGCGCCCCAATGCGTACATACAAAAAACTTCGTCTCATTTCGACCCTGTAAACTCGGAAATCTTCAAATTTTGCGCCATACAACAACTTGGAGAAAGAATGGCTAAGCAGCGCAAGCGATGCGGATAATTTGAAATCTACCATGCAAGTCTACCAACATGACAACAACATGGCGTTCAAGTAGGTCGCCACTTGGGAGAGGGTTCGGAACGTCGACAAGTGGGCGGGTGGCAGGGATTCGGGGTCAAAACACATGAAGCATGCCTCGAGCAACCACTACTCAACAAGCGGCGACAAGGGGTCCGCGGGGGAGTGAGGGAGGGAGCTTCCAGTCGAGTCGGGCCCGTCCGGTCGGAATGAATACGGCAAAGTGAAAGGGGAAATGGATGCCTCGAGCAGTGCGACTCCTCCACCACCACTGACCCAGAGACGCTGGGGGAGGCCAACAGATGCATCATGTACAACATATATATGAAAGCATATAGCGACTGACGCCTCAACAATTGGAGGTGCATTGGAGAATGATCAACAATCTCCAAAGAATTTGAGCATGCTACCGTAGGATTTTAGTATTTTCTATTTTTAATTATGTAATCTTAGAGTTTAAATTATGTAATTTTCAATTTCTAATTATGTAATATTAATATTTTAATTATATAATTTTTTATTTTTAATTATATAGTTTTAGGACTTTTAATTATATAATATTTTATTTTAATGTAATTCGCATTTTTAATTATATCAAAATTTTAATTTAATTAGAATAAATAAGAAATGTATAAAAACTAAAATGTCAGACTCATGAATAGTCAAAGGAAAGAGTTGATGAAGGGATGGAAATGTAGGTATTTTTTCTTAATGAAGAAATGAGATAAAATATATTATGGACCCATAAATAATTGATAAACAGAAATACAGTACTCATTTTATTATTAATGGAAAATAATACTCATTTTAATAACACTTCATCTTGTTTTAAAAATTTTCTTACTTTCAACAAAAAGATGCATTTTATCCTTACGGTTAGAAGTTCAGAATTATCTTTGACTAGCATGGATTTTTAAAAATATAGTTGGTTAATGTATTTTGAGTGGATAAAAGGTATTATCAAGAGTTTCATTATTTAAAAAAAATGTGTATTTTTTTTATAAATAAGAGTGCTTTTAAAATTGAAATATAAAATTGAGTGTGGGGCTATATTTTAAAATGAAAAGTACTATAATTTAAAGAACATTAAATATAGTAATTGTGCTATATTATTGAGGAACATAAAGCGCGTATAACTTAGTTCTTTATGTCTATACAAGTATACAACAGTAGAATTCTATTAGTTATACCTCCTTCAAAAAAATTGAACATATATTAATAAATTTTGGTTTTATTTTCTTAAGGATTTCTGGATATAAATTAACATTACATAACTATAAATATAACAGTAAAATAAAAAAAATCTAGAATATAAAAGAAAAGTAGACCTAACAATATGTGACAAAACTCTGAAATGAAAAATATAGAAAACTAATCACAGTCGCATGTAAAATATGTCATCGAATGATCAACTGTTAATGCATTAGTATAAATATCACTACAACAAATAGTTCACAAACATTTCATCACGATTTTGCGATCATAGACAGCATTTATAAATGTTGTGGTTGACTCCTACAACAACAACGGTTTTTTATGGTTGTCTACTATTTTTAACATATCATTTTTTATATTTCGTTTAACAATTATATTAAAATATCACAACGACAATTAATATAATAAATCATGATAACCGCAATACTCATTACAATACTTCAACTTCCATAGTAACAAAATAGCAAAAGGTTATCTATTCATTAAACACATTAATAATTTCTTCTAAGCCAGACTAGTATTACTAGAACTCTCAATGAATTTAAATAATTTCATTCTTTGTACCATTAGCAATAGGGTAGGAAAATAGAATGTGGGTATTGGGAATATCTAACTGATCTAATATCTGCAAGAATAGTGGATACCAAATATTCACAAATATCGAAATACGAGTCGGATGCGGGTATCGAAAAACTGAGTTATGTGGATATCGGGTACCCGATTACCTGCGGAACATAAAAGCTTCTCAACTTCAAAATTCTATTTCTTTCCTCCGTTTATGTATGTGCTATTCACGTGCTCCTTCTAGCCGTTCGATGTGGGATACATTTACTTTCTTTCCTCTTATTATGAGAATTGCTTACTTCATTTTAAACTTTTTTTTTTACCTTGCCCTAGATATCAATTTATTACCTTTATTCAGTGTGTATCAGTTAATTTTAAAAATAAAATAAAATATATTTATTAGATTTTATGATGAGAATCAAGAGAATTATGGAGCTTTTTGTTGATAGTTTCGTATTGAAGATTAATTACATGTATAGGTCGGCAAATATTGTGGCTCATTTTGTTCCTTATATATTAAAAATTTGTGCTTGTGATACCGTTTGATTCTATGATTTCTCAATGGCAGAGGGATGTTATTTTATGGAGATGATCAACATTTTTATGCTTTTCCTGAAAGAAAAGGTTTATTGGATTCTTTGATAAAGGTCATGAAAACTGAGAACTCGTGAGTTGATTACTATTGTATTCCTCTAAGTTTCTTTAAGTGAGACTGAATTGAAATTGATGAAATGAAAAAATGAGGCTTATTTTAAGCCACTAGTTTTATGGTTCAATAACGTTTATTATTTGAGGGGCAAAAACTACGTATTCTCAAATGAATGAGTGAGGTAGCAAAATGTTGGTGAGAAATTGGGTAATTGAAAAATCAAACCATCGAAATAATTATATGGCTACAATTTTAATTCATAAAAAATCTACAACAACGATTTTAATATAATCGGCTTGGATCCCAAAAGATGGCAAATGTTACATTTTTCCTGTTGCCACTTGGCAGTAAACATTTATGGTATTTGAGAAATAAAATTAAGATCAAACACATCAAACATATTGTGAATAAATAGAATAATTTTGCTCGCGGGTGCTGATATCCGCATGCATCGGATGCGAATACACAATGCTGATATTCAGAGTACTCGCATTACACATCAGATCGGATGCGGATATAGAATCATGAATTTTCGGGTGCGGGTAGCCGTTTTGCCACCCCTAAATTTAGCGGCACTAGATTCCTAAAGTTTCTTCCAATGCCTTGTGCTTTGTGGCCTGTGATTCATATAAAGTTTTACTATATTCATATTAAGGTCACTCGTATAATTTTATTATACACCAAAACGACTTCTATTTATGTGTAGGTATTGACACACACCCTCTAATATGTATATTTATTTATAAAGTATAAGTTTAAACTTGCGGGGATCATTACATTTTATATATCTATAAAATGTGAAATAAAAAGAAATAGTTATATATTTTGGATGGTCAAATCTGAGGAAAAATTGTCGAACAGAATAAGTTTGATGACGTATCATATTGTTGTTGCCGTTATTAATTTCAGTTTTATTACATTCGAGCATTATATTTAATTTTATTAAATCCGAGTCGTATAGTAAAAAGATATATATTGACAATTTTTTTTTTGTAAAGAGGTCACATATATTGATATAGTTTTTCTTGTAAAAATGTCACATGACATGCAAAGTAGGATCTATGAGTCTATGACACCCAAGTTAGATTTATCGATTGCAATTAAATTTTCATAATTCTAATTGAACGTGGTCTTCGACAATCTTGATGATGATGATTGAACCCAAATATACATTTTCCAAAACAAAGAATAACAAGATTGCAACACGATGCACATAAAGTATATAACAAATTAATCCATGGAAGAAGAAGAAGAAGAAGAATAATAAGGAGATGATGAAATGTATACAACAACATTAGATGAATACTGAATAATCATAACATTAATTCAGAATCATCCCATTGCAGAACTGCATCCAAATTTTGCTCTCTTTTCAGCTTATCTTTGAGGAACCAATCGCATACCCTCCCCGCGTTCAGCTCCTCTATTTCGCACCCTTCCTGCTCCGATATCACTCGAAGCAGATTCAACGATGATATCTGAAGTCACATACAATACATTTAGAGATGTATAAGTTAGAGAGAGAGAGAGAGAGAGAGAGAGAGAGAGAGAGAGAGAGATTTGATACTCAGATCGTACCGTTAATCGGCATAGAAACCGCTCGTGCGTGCTGAGGCCGGAGATTTCGACCAAACCGGCCTCTTCCAGCGTCAGGAAACTCCGCCTTTCGGTTTTCTTCTCTGTGCCGTCGGCGCAGGCTTTCACCGCCAGCCTCCTCCCCCGACCGGCGGAGAAGTTTACCCGATTATTGTCCGTGAAAATGCGAGATTTGAAAGGTGGAGCTAATTGGCAGCGTAGGGCGTGTGGTTTGATTTGATTCATCGTTTAGTTGGAATTGAAGAGGTGAAGCTGAGAAGGATTAATTTATGTCACCGTTACATGCTTGTGTGGTTCAAAATCCAAATCATACCCAATCTATATTTATTCGGATTCTATTATTGGGCTTTCTTTTATTCTTGAGATAGCGTTGGGCTTAAGTGAGATGCCTAAATTTTTATTATTTGGAGTCTTCTATTCCGTTTTAGTTATAATTTTGGTATTATGATTTAGGGTTTATTAATCTAATTAAGAGTTTTAATTATTATTTTTTTCATTTCTATTTTCTAATTAATAATTGATAAATGATTTTAGGATTAATTCATAAGATGTATAGTTTTTTAAATCTTTTATTTTTAGCAATAAATATTGAACAGAATTATTTCCTTATACAACAATAATATTCATCTCTATAATAATCTCATGAAAACAATGAAACAAATAGTGGGAGGGACACAACAAACCGTGGAACAGAATATCTGAACCGAAATTTGGTGGCCGGTTACACTCATGACATGAGTGTATACACGACATTCTCATTAACTCAACAATTTAATTAAATGCAAATTAAATAAACGGAAAAATAAAAATGACATTATTTAACCATTCACTCATGTAAACTTTCATTCGATTGCATAACTATAAACTAGTATTATTTATATACATGGACGCAGAGTATTATGTATATACATGGACGCAGGACTCTTTTGTTTTATTAAGTATGTAGATGTACAGTTTAGAGAGAGAGAGAAGTCAATTGGGACCCCAACAGCTCAAGTACATGACGATGCGGAGAGAGTCTTCTGCCTGTTTGAATTTACCGGATTTCGCGCCGACGGCCGTCGACGCCGTGGAGTCGATGCCGCCGGAAAATTTGCTGGAATGATGCAAAGGCGAAGCAGAATCCTTGAGAGGTTTGACGGTGGAAAAGGCGACCTTTTTTATCCCCTGCATCGACCTCATCTACGCCACACTATTCATCTATAACCAAAACTCTCGTTTACGTTTTTCTTTCTATAGAATCTCAACTCATATATATATATATATATATATAGAGAGAGAGAGAGAGAGAGTAAGTTTGATGGATTTTGGGAAAACAAGAGGCTGTGAAAGAGAATGGTTTAGAGGGTTTGATGAAAACCAGGGGCTCATTGGTCAAAACTTCGTCCCAGATCTTCTATATATAAGTGTGTTTTAAGTGTACTACTATGTAGTGATCTATGAAAGATATGAATCATATGATAATGAACTCTTGAATTTTTTTTAGTGATTGATTAAACCTTATCTCACTGTGTTCAAAGTTATAGGATGATGCATTTGACCTTTAGATTGAAACTGAGTTGGAACGAGTTAATTTCAACTTTTCGAGATAGTTCCAAGTGAAAAAATTGAGGTGCCCACAAAAATTTTATTATAAAAAATCATTGGTTCAACTATCGATGTGTTATTTTATTTTTCCATTTTTTTGAATTTAATCTAATTTAGTGTGATTATTAGTTTGAGTATAAGCTAACATATTTCTCTAAAAAAAACAAGGTGGTCAGGTAGCTAGACTTATTAGTTGATTAAAATAATTTATAGTATTAAATTATAGTTTTAAGCTTATTCCCGTTAGCATTACAGAGTTCATGTTACGCTTATTCATTTTTTGTTTTATATATTTATTTTGATTTAAATATTTTACAAATTATTATTGATATTATTAATTTTATAATTAAATTACATCACAGTTTGATTTATTCTTTTTCTATTTTTAACTTCAAATAAAAGAACAATTTTGGCTTTATTTGTATGCAATAATAATAACAACAACTTTAGCATTTAAAAATGGCATTCCGGTCATTTTAGACTTTTATTATTATTATTATTATTATTATTATTATTATTATTATTATTATTATTATTATTATTATTATTATTATT